>OY992897.1:40018656-40168975 GCA_963921405.1 Cepaea hortensis | reverse complement strand
GCACCCTTGTGGACAGACAGACGGCAATGGTCATGGAGTTGGAGAAGTGTTCTACCATCTTTATGAAAACTGTAACTCATCCGTTCTAGTGGGACCAGCAGCCCAAAGTATACCATCACCCAAAAAGACTGGAGTTGTGGACAGAGTTGTGAAGGATGCCAAGAAGTATTTCAAACTTCCTGCTTTTGAAGTCAATGAAGTTCTTGTGGCAACTTGGAAAGCTGTTAAGCCCAGGGTATGGAATACTTTTTTTTTTATGGTGCTCACACGCTTTGAGCTCAAGCGTAGTCCACACACACTACTTCCAGTATTGATGGACTGAATTTTGCGTGTGGATTAGCTTTCCCTATTAATAGTGTCCCTTGCCATCAGGCGAACCCACTCCGACTTCAGAGGTATTTGTAATTAACGTCCCCAAGTCAAGGACGACAGGTCAACATTTTAGTTCAGTTGTCTGGTGTAGGGTTTGAACCCCTAACCTCAGCATCAGCACACCGGATGTTTAAGAACACTCGTTCTTATCCATTCGGCCATGCTGACCTGCATGGAATACTTTGACTTGACATGTACCTCAACGTCCAGCGGCTGGTCCTGGGCAGAACTTTTCCCCAGAGCAGTCTTTCAAAGTTTTTCTTGATCAAAAGCCACATGTCCTACCTCAGTTGGTGGCACGTATAATCTATGACATTTTGAATCCATCCATTTTACGGTCTTCTTCTACAAGTCCCCGATTCACCTCTCTCTGTAGTTATCTTTTCTAAACATTCATGTTTTTTCTCATCCCCAAAATATTTCATTTCCATAAATATTTATCTGTAACAGGTGACCAAGTACAAAGGGTAGATTTACTTAGGTTAGTATATCCCCCTCCCCCATATGTACCAACAGTAGAGCCATGGATGGTAGTTTGACATGCGTAGTCGAAAACATGCTTATCCCCAAATAAGAACGTCAAGATGAAGCACCAATAACAACCTAAAATTAGGTAGGAGAGTACATGAGGTCAGACTATTTACTACACTTATCCAGTAGCAGTAAATAAATTAGTACGTGGGATACACAGCAAAACATTGATTCCTGGTCATCTTCCTGTCAACATTGTCACACAAAAATCAACATTCCATCCTAAGAGAATAAAAAGGCTGTTAACAAAATAGAGAAACTGGGAAGAATGTGAAGATCGATTGGGGTGACAGCTCTGGATGTTGTGAACCAAGAGTAAGCATTGAGGGTCAGGAGACATGGGAAAAACATTAGATAGATCATGTCAGAGTAAATTACATTATACAGCCCCTAGAGAACAATGAACACAATTACTGAGAATGATGAGATGGGCCCAGATACTAGCCGACCGAACTAGCGCCACAATAAGTGAAATAAAACGACATGAGCATTTCCAACTTTTAAGTATTACATTTTTCTACATAATATTGTAAGCCAAAATGACCATTTAATTTATGGTATACTGTTTGTAGCTGGAGCTGTGGTGGTGTGGATAATTGCCAGAACCAGCAGTTAACCAAACAAGGAAGTTATACCACTTAACCACTATATGCATCACTTATCCATATTCCATTAGATCTATGTGGCACACCTGTTTTAGTACCAAAATGTCTTTGATATTAATTGTGGAAGAATAAAGCTATAGAGAATTATACATCATTTTATTACAAGTTGAAGCATTGATAACAATGGTGTCTTTCTTCATACGATCAACTACAGACAGTGTGTCTTTCATGGATGTCAACATGACATGCATTCTCACTCTGTTGTTATGCCTGTGATGTAATTTCATTTGTATTCATGAACAGTATCAAATTATCAGCTGTGTAACTCATTGGCACCTTGCCGTCTTGACAGACGGTAGTTTGTAAGGGATGGAGTTATTGCCTCTCCATAGCACAAAGCCTGGGCTAAAAATATAGAGATCATGTGTTGCCCATGCAGCATGATCCCTCTCTCGGCCTGCCTAGTTCACTCCAGAGGAAAGGTAACCCTCTACATCTGGAACAAGACAAGCTGCAGAAGCTACCGGATCAGCAAAGCAATGCTCTAACTGTCCGCCTGTCGGAGCTTCGATCCTACACCAGCCGCCAACCAAGGCTTAGGGCCTGGTCTGCCCTGCCATGACACTTTCTCTTTAGGTTGCATTTCCTCACACCAGGGTAAGGCTTGTACCCTCCCAATTGCGCTCTTCCCCCCGAAGCCGTTGGCACAATGTGGGGTGTCAGGTTTGGTATGCGCCGCCCAAAGTTCGGCGCTAACATAAAGCAGGTAGTACCATCTACGGTAGCTCAGTCATATCTGACTAAGACCTGACACAAAAAGCTGTGTAACATTTTATCTTAATAACCAATCTTCTTTAGTATTGAGTTCTTCTTCTTCTGCGTTCATCCGGAGTGTTTTTTTTTTTTCCAGACGTATTTGCAGTATGTCTCATTAGACACCCATGGGCCAAAACTCTTAGGCCAACATATCCGACTTTAATGTCCGTTTTTTAACCAGGTTAGCATTCCTGGGGGACTCTCACTGTTGTGGTGCTGTCCAAATCCCAGCTGGTCAAGATATAACGGTCGAAGATTTCATGGTCAGCCCTCAAGGGAAGGCAGGGGCAGTCCATGGGCATTTACCGCCATCCAAGGAGGCTTCCATAATTGCAGAACTAATACATAGCGCCCTGGTGCTGGGCTCACCCAAGGAATCGCCACGTCCTGCACATGGCTGCTTTAATTCCTCACTTCCATGTATTGGGCTTTTCGTTTGCCACAGGCCGCTCCCCGCACAAACCAGGAACGGTCGGTCTGCAGATGGCGTCCACTCAGCGAGTTTTCGGTTCGGACATGTGCCCGGACAACAAAATAGTCAGAGCTGTTCCGGGCATGAGGGACATTTCACTCAGATAATTTTGCGTTATACCAATTTATTTGCAACTTTTAGGCCGGCACATCCGACTTCTGATGGCAATTTTACGGGTTTGCCTTACCAGGGTTTCGAGGGATATTAGACTCTTACTGCTGTGGTGCTGTCCACATCTCAGCTGGTCAAGTTAGAACAGTCACAGACATCATGGTCAACCCTCAAGGGAAGGCAGGGGCAAACCATGGGCATTCCCCGCCATCCAAGGAGGCTTCCATAATTGCAGAGCCGGCACATAGTGCTCTGAGACTGGGCTCACCCAGGGAATCGCCACGTCCTGCTCTTGGCTGCTTTAATTCCTCACCTCCATGTATTGGGTATTTTGTTCGCCACTGGCCGCTTCCCACGCAAACCAGGAATGGTTAGTCTGCAGCTGACATCCACTCAGCAAGCTTTCGCTTCGGACTTCCACGTAATGGATTCGCTAACCAAGCGTTTCATTTCATGTTAATGAGACGACTTCCATTCGGCAAGCTTTCGCTTTGGAATTCCACATAATGGATTCGCTAGCCAAGCGTTCCATTTCGTGTTAATGAGACGATATCCACTCAGCAAGCTTTCACTTCAGACTTCCATGTAATGGATTCGCTAGCCAAGCGTTCCATTTGGTGTTAATGAGACGTTTTTCCACCTTTGACTATGCTCACTCAATGAGTTTAAATAAAGACTTGCATCGTAACCATTTCGTATGACTGGGACACTTTTTCCACCTTTAGTAACGCTCACAAGGTATACTGCATGTGCTTTCGGCTCAGCATGTTACCTCCATGCAGCAGAGAGCGAGTAACAGCCAGGCCCTCACATCTGGGGGACCCTTATATCCATCGGCTGAGAGCCATAGAACAAGTGTCTGGACCAAGTATATAGCAGGTTCAGCATCTCACCTCCATTCCGCAGTGGGTGAGTATCAGCCCAGCCCTCACATCCGGGGGATATTGGCTTAGAGGCGTTCAGCTATATCCCTCAGCTGAGAGCCGTAGAATGTGTGTCTGAACCAAGAATGTAGTGGCATTGTGCACCTGATTCAGACTTTGAGTGCAATGGATTTGCTTTGACTGCGTGTCCCCAGTCTACCTGTAGAGCAGCTGGTATGTGTCTCTCTTGGTCTGGTTCATAGCCTTTGACCTCTCTGACATGAGAGACCCTACCAGTAGCTGGGCTACCGTTGGCATAGCTCTCGGGGTCATTGGAATTTGCAAGCCTCTCTACCATGGCAAGGTGGAGACACATCAGAGGGGGTATTGAGTTCTTCTTGGATAGATCCATTTGTTCTATTTTTTCCATAATTTGTTATATTTATTTTGACTGCTATACCTTTCTAGGCATCTCTATAGAAGGTATTCCGCAGTTGCTTTCCTTATAATATACATTGCTGTTTTGTTACCTCTGCCCAATTCCACATGTCTAAGTCAACTGATAATTAGCATTCCTTGAAGATGTAGCTTTCATTCCTGCATGAGATCTATAGCTGCAGTCATGAGATAACTTGAACAAAGTGGATATCTTCTTGCTTGCTTGCTTGCTTGTGTTCATTGGCTTGAGCTCCAACGCGAAGTTCTGTATGTCGGATGAAGGCATCCTGTTGTCCAACATCAGTGTGATGTCATACAGGACCTGAAGTTTGCGTGAGTATCCGTTGTCCCATGTCTGGCTTATTGGTGTGCAGACTGGCGGTTCCTCGCCGTACAGGCAGACACTCTCCGACTTCGGAGGAATCAGCAATCCTACTGACTTTAGCCAGGACCCAGAAGGGACCTGTTGCCCAGGACGCTCGACGAGGACGAGTCTATAGGTCTTGGCCAGTATATAACCCAGCCCTGGTGCCTTGGAAACACCTCTGCGTCCCGATATCTTCTTCATTTGTATTCCTCTTTTATGGAGAGTTAGACACACCTAATTATGCATGTCAGTATCTCTGTTGAGATGAGTTGTTGAGTTGAGTTGTTGAGTTGAGCTAAGAACCGACATCACTTCACTCAGGACATTCCCATGCGTGCTCCGTCCCCTCGTTCAACAACCAGTGAAGAGTCACACAATTAATCGTTCCCACCGCTATCTGATTGAAAGTTCTCCTGGTCTTCTCTCTCAGTTTTGAGATTCTTCCAGAACCCCTGCCAATCCCCCACAATTTAATCCTTTCTCAGTCTGTTCCCTCACTTTCTGCACCTGGTCCCACAGGTGCTCAACCACCTCTCCCTTGTCCATAGGTAATCTACCACCAAGAGGTGCATTCTCTGCCACCCTATCAGCCTGTTCATTCCCCAGTCAATATCTTTACCTTTGACATGCACTTGTTCTTGCTTCTTCTTGACAGATTCCATCCAAGGTAATGGGCTCTGTGTATACAAATGGGCAGATTTTCCTTCTTAACAATTTTACCATCGCAGTAGCATTACGTCCTACTCTTTGAGACTTCCAACTGTCATGTGATTTTTAGCATGCTAAACTTGCACATGGGAGCTCTTCTTGTCACTCTGGTCACAGAAGGCTGGGTTACAGGTCTCACTTCCCACGCGATCAGGAGGACATGTGATATCATTAAGAATCAGTGGCTCTTGGTGAAATTCCAAGCTCTGGGTTGAGATTGAACCCTGTACCTTCTGGTTTTGAGGCAGGCACTGTATCCTCTCAGTCAGGCCTTCTCCAGTAGTGGATATGAAGAAGACTCTTGGAGATCTACTGCCGCCAGCCTTCGTTGTGGTGAAGATGGCAACTGATCTGAAAATGATTGAAATGAGTTTCTGGCTTTTTCTTCCACTGTCCGTCGTCATCTAGCAATGTTTGACTAGTTACCTCAGTTACCACCACTACATCATCATCAAGTTCCAACAATCTCTGAATAGCTGTTACAACAGTTGTCACATAATCATCATCTTCATCATCATCATCATCACCATCTCCATCGTCATCATCATCACCACCACCCCCACCAGCACCAGCACCATCTCCTCCTCCTCCTCCTCCTCCTCCTCCTCCTCATCATCATCATCATCATCATCATCATTCAAACAATCTCTAACTAGTTGTTACCTCAATTGTCACATCATCATCATCAGGTTTAAGCAGTCACATACAGACAAATGCTTGTTAATGAGTCAATAACATATTTATTCCTTTTATTTACTGCCAGAGCTGCCCGGGTAACACCACAACCACTTTCCAGGCAATATTTGTCACTGGTCATGCTCCTGGTACAGACCATACTGACATGGCAGGTTTGTGGTGTCCATTTGTGTTTGATGGGTCATTTATATATCAGCATTCTCTAGCTGGAAAGCCACAGCAGCACAGTGACTAGCATGCTTATTTACTGGCCTGGTGCTCATTGGGTGTGAATTCACATCCAGGCAGATGTTTACAATTGAACAAGGCTCCCAGGCTGACCCAGCTTAAAGCGGGTTGCAGGAAATGTCTTGGGAAGTAAAAGCAGCCAGCATGATACTGACCACAGTATGACCGAGTGCCAGTTGGGCTATAGAGATATGGGGGAAGCACCATATGCCCATTATACTTCAAGGTGTATAACAAGGGTTCTTTACATATTTACTTTTTATTCTTTAGCCATAAAATGTCTTCTGTTTAATTTGTGTGTGTGTTCTTTTTTTCTTTGCGCTAGCTTTGAGCTCAAGCATAGTCCGTACACTACTTCTAGTAGTACTGGATTGAATTTTGTGTGTGGATTAGCTTTCTCTACTACCAGTGTCTCATGCCATCAGATGAACCCACTCTGACTTCAGAGGTAGTTGTAATTTACGTCCCCAAGTCAAGGATGATAATTTGTGTTTGATGGTTTAAAACCTGCTTGTCTGATTGTTTGCCACATACACACATTGCACACATAACCACACTTACATAACCACACACTAACACATACCCACTCATACTCACACTCACACACAGACGCTCATGCATGTCTGTATGCGTGTGTAGAGAGAGAGATACATACTTACAAAAACGTGTAGTGTTTAAAATGTTTCCATGTATACCTACACAAATGTTAACACATACAATTTCCTTTCTAGGGTACTTACAACGGCAACAATATACATTAGACATATCACATATACCTCTCCCTGTATTGAATTTGTATAGAGACAATAAAGTGGTTCAAATACTTTGGGAGAATTAAACCCAATCAATGCCTGTTGTCCCATATGCTTAATGACAGGTTGAGTCAAGAACAACATCACAACTCTGGATATTCCCATACACGTTCCGTCCCCAACTTCAACAACCTGCGAAAAGGCTCAATACTAATGGTTCCAGCTACAGCAAGATTATATGTCTGTTTGGTCTTTCCTCGGAGTACAGAGTGTTAGCCAGGTTCTCAGATCTTGACACACCATTCTTTCTAGGTCATTGATTTATCTGTTCTAGCATACTGTTCACATGATCCCACAAGGTTCTGACATGCTTAACATCAAATGTGAACTAAAGGTTATAATCCATATCAGAATAGATAATAGATTGATAATAGATGTATAATAAAATGTCAGTTTATACATTTGAAACATAATTAAGATTCACACATCTTTGTCTTTTTTCCTGATATAGTTATGGAAAAATCATATGCAATCTTCATTTACAAAGATGGTGGAGGAGGATGCCAACCTGGCCAGCCCTTTCAGGTTGGAATCTCCACGGACAGTGGTGTCAACATTTTGCTTTTTGACACAAAGTCAACAGTAAACCTGGCAAATGTAAAAGGAAACACTGGTAGGTATTTTATGATTACAAAAACATAGCTTCTAATAGATAAAACGATGACGATGTTGTTTTCTTATTTTTTTTTTTTTTTTTTGGAAAAAGATACAAGTAGGTACAGTTATTTTTACTATTTTAAGGGTACCAATATTTTGCTGACTAAAAAGTTTGGCATGGTTTTTGTAGTGGTAGACGGGATCACGGGTGCAGATGGCATAAGTGCATTCACAATCAGTGCACTACAGGTACAGTTAACGTCCATACACTCAGCCACCTTTCATATGGCTAGGAAATTTGTGGAAGTCTATAGAAATTAAACTAATATCAAACTGAGAATATTTAACTCTTAATATTAAATCAGGACTCTTATGGATCAGAAACATATTGTTTGTTGCTCATCCTTTACAGGATGTTGCAATCAACCCCAGCATTTTTGTGTGTTTTTGTTCTTAAAATGATGTTTAGGCAAGTTTATGTTCTATAGTTTGCCATTGCTATCTGAACGACCAGCACACATACCATTTTATAAAAATCAATGCAAGGCAGTCTGCTGCCAAATCGCCACAGCTGTGTTTTGAACGTGACATTGCGTACGTAACTCCGTCGTCACAGAGCCAGCATCAGAAACGTAGAGAAGGGCTAAGACAGCTACTAATAAACAACAAGCATCCATTAATTGGTGTCTGCACAGAATAGGAGGATTAAATTGACAGAATCACTAATGCAGAGCTTAGGGATAGAATTAGTCAGATTCCATTTAATCAAGAGGTGAGGAAAAGATGCAGGCTGGATAGGAGAGACAATTGAGAAAACCTGATAATAGTATCATCATTGTAATTGTGTTCTAGTAAAGCTCACTATCTACTTCTCATTTTGTGGTGATTAATTTATTGTCTAATAGTATCATTAGAAGATCCTGCTACTAGTATACACAGGGCAAATGACATAGAGGAAGGCCTAATATAACATGGAGAAGAGAATTAGAGATAGAGATGGATAATCTGGGGAGGACATGGGGTGAACTGCAGGATATAGCAAAAGATAGGATATCATGGTGTGAGTTAGTTGAGAACCAGTATGTCAGTAGGGAATAAAGGACAGAAGAAGAAGACAGCCACCTGTGGAGAGAGACAGCACATTTGGATGTGTCCTAAATGTATTGATGTTGATTCTAGTTCATGAGATTTATTGTCATGTAGAACTGTCTCAATTACATATGTTTGACTATAAGGAATATACACACACGCATGCATGCAGATACACAGACACAGAGAGTTTGAATCATGATTACAGTTGGTATATATTGACTTCATACTAAAGAACAAACATATATCAGTAGATACTAAAAAAGCACTCTACAACACAATCTGCCTACCAACTCAATGCTACAAATGCCAAACCTGGACAATGACAGAAAAGGTGAAAAGAAAAATTACAACAGCAGGAAAGAGATTCCTTAGAAGAATACTCAATGTATCAAGAAGAGAGAACATCAGAAATGATGAATGTCAGAATCTTGCATTCAGCAATAACACAGGCTCGTAATCACTAACAGATGTGATACAAACACGGTCACAGAATGACTTGACGTGACACACTGCAAATACAATTCAAACACTTTATTCACACTTCTCACTCATCACAACCATTACATGCATCGCACAAGTACAATAACGACCATAAGACAACCAATAGATATATATACATGCAATGTATACAACTCACACTCCTACATACCAGGCGCACAGTCTCCTATACTCACAGGCGTTCTATCTATTAGCGTTCATACACACAAGTCATACGAGCACCATTCAATCCGTCTGTCCTCCACAACAATCCCAAGCCGTCTGCCCGCTAACCACTGTGAGTTCTTGCGAGTCGGGGTTGTGTCCCTGCGTGGACTTCATGTCCCACGCATGCACCGGCTGACCCTTCCTTCCACAGCGTGGTTAGTGTCGCTCACAGGTGGACCTGGCCGTAAACGCCAGGCGTCATTGACGACGACGCGGTAGAACTGGTGGGGAGATTATGACAATGAAATCAGGACTAAAGTGAGGGTTAGAAGAGTGCTAGATTTCATTAGAAAACAAGTTAAATGTCATATAACTTGGCTACCAACTAAGAGTATACCACAACAAAGCAGTGATGTACAGATCAAATGGAACCAGAAGACATGGCCGGCCATGTAAACAATGAACAGAGAGAATAACAGAGTCCATGGGAATCTCGATATATGAAGCCCATAAGCAGGAACTCTCCCGCTGTTTGTGCTTCACCTCAATACCGCAAGGTACAAGATGAGATGATGAGAAGAAATTGACTTCAACAAATAAAGTATCACAAAAACAGTTTTTAGTGCTTTGAAATTGACAATGTAGGCTGAACCAACTGTTCAGATGTTATAAACACAAACAAGAACATGTCTCATTCAAACAGTGTTCAGCCAGATGATCATGCGATTACTCACAATCACTCAGAAAAGAACACTAAACATTGTAAGCTTAACACTGTATATAGCATGTGGTGTTTTTGTGAATGGGCATATATAGAATGCATTTCATTATTTCAGATGAAATAGGAGTGGTGGCCTTTGAAGTTGGCAGTACATTAAGTGGAAGTCAAATGTGCCAGAGGTATCTTTGCAAACATGCAGATCTCGTATCAAGCCCATACTTCCAAGCTGAGATTGCTGAACTCTATAAGTGTCCGTGCACGCAAGACAGGCTAGGGCTTCAGTGGCAGCTGGTCAAGGAAGACAAGGACACACTGTGTTTTGCTATCAGTGCAGTAGCCAAGAGGAGACTTCTACAGACCAACCAGAGAAACAGGGTAAATATAATGTTAACTTAAAGCTGCTTAAATGTCAACAGGGTCGACTACATTGCACCTGGTTTTTATTCCATATGGCTCAGTCTCTTTCCACAGCATGGAAAGCGTCGCACAAAGCACAAACTCCATAGTTCCAGCGGCGACCCCCAGGAGTATTTTTAAAAAATGCTCTCATGAACTGAAGGCCGCGGCCTGTAATTGAACCCACAATCTTTGGAGCCCGAGTCAGACGGCTTGACCACTTTGCCATGGAGACTCCACAATAATATTAACTGTTTGTTTACACTGATAGTGTATGTCTTTAAAGTAACACTTGTACAGAGAAACAGGGTAAATATAATGTTAACTATTTGTTTACACTGTAAACTGTTCTGTAATAACTTTGCTGACAATATTCCTCCATGCCATCGTCTGAGTCTATCCGGCATTTCTCTCTACCTCACGCTCTTTTCCCACTAATCTCTCCAGTTGACACAATGTTCTCTATTTCCTCTCTTATTATCACATGACCAAACAAAGCTGTTTGTCTCTTTGTTATAGTTGTATATAATCTACTAGTTTCATTACCTTTTCCAGACAATCGTTGTTTAACTCTTTCAGTTGAAGGTATTCATAACATTAATCTCAGAAATCACATCTCTCTTGCTTCTAAGCTCTTCATAATTTGGACTATCACTTTCCGTGGCATACTGCCATACAGCAAAACAGGTTCTATATGACATTTTAATATTCTCTTTGTGACATTCAATGCTAGCAATGCAGCTTTTGCTTGACTTATTCTGTAGAAGAGATGTCATAATTTAATTTTATATGAATGCCAGTCACACCATTTTCTGTTGCATCAAGTTCATAGTCATGTTCTCTATGTGTTTAGTGGGTGCCTTTGTTGTTACTACCTTCTATAAAGGAATTAAGCCTGAGTAAACATTTTATTTTCCATAAAGAAACAAATCTTATGAAAAGATATAATCTGAAGTTTTATGCAATGTCAGATTCTAGCAAGCAGTGAGAAAAGCAAATTCAATTTTATATATTTCTGTATGTTGTCCATGTAATTATTTGACCAATCTCATCACTGGGGCGAGTAGCAAAGTTGATAGCGAACTGAGCTGGTAATGTGATGACCACGATCAGACATAGGATGGACGTCTGGGCTTTCTGCTTGTCTGAGTGAGGGAAAGTTTGTACACCGTTTCCTCCTTGCTCTCGGCCTACAAAATGTGATAGCACAGTCACATCACAGACCCATAACAGGAAATTGCTTTGGGACAATTTATTTATTATTATGTTGAATCTCACCGTTATTTGAAGTCTGAATAAAACAAAATATGATTGGGAAGTTCAGCAAAAGGAAACATATACACAGATACAGAAAAATGTTTCAACCAAAGTCTTTGTCAGTGAACATTCTTATATGTCATTGTATTTGTTATTGGAGCTGTGGTACTATAGCAGCTAGATGCTTGACTGCTGGTCTGGTGGTCATGGTTCGAATCTTCATCAGGGCGGATAAAACAAAAATTGACGTAGGCTCTCAGGCCGATCACAAAATATTTGTGGAAGGAAGGCAGCCAATGTGATACTGGTCTATACATATGTGGGGTCAGCACCATATACCCAATGCTGCTGAAGGCTTCAAAAACGGTCCTTTACTTTTTAATATATGTTGTTATTGTTCCTTACCAGCAAGCAGCAAAATATCTTTGCGGCATAAAATGTTCTATAAGTGATTAATTCATCTATTTTCAGCTGTGCTGTTACTTACGGAAACCCGCAAAAAGCAACATTTGGCAAGATTGGTTTCAGTCTGTGCAGGCCAGCTTATTCTCTGGCAATGGGCAGTTACTCATTAGTGATCCTTGGCAGTTCTCATCTGCCTTGAGCAACACAAGGGCTTATGAAGATGCTCAAGAAAACATGCAAGCTCACACCTGGTGCTGTGGAAAATCCAATTTTAAGTTCTGTCAGAGGTTTTACACAGTCTTTGGGGACCTGCAGTGCACACCAAACCCATCCTTTGTTCCTGGTAATGGCATTGTTGTCTGTTGTGGCTTGTTGATGCGTGTTATATTCTTGGAACCTTCTACATTTTATGTATTCAAGACTCTTATATGTTTGTGTTTGTTCGCTTGCTTTAAGCTCGAGCATAGTCCATGCTGGACTGATTTTAGAGTGTGGGCTGGCTTTCCCTATTACCAGTGTCCCTCATCAAGCGAACCCACTCTGATTTCTGAGGTACTTGTAATATACGTCCCCAAGTCAAGGACAAGAGGTCAACATTTTAATTTAACTGACCGGAGTAGGGTTTGAACCTGCTACCTCTCCATCAGAAAACAGAAGTTTAACCCTTTACCGGGCAGACGCTTGTTCGTTTATTAGCCCTGAATGGGCAAGATTTTTTCAGGTTCAGTAAAATTTCGGGTTGCGTTAGTAAAAACATCACAAATAAGGTGTTAGTCAACCGATTTTAGTTAAATAAACAACACAATGAAGGGACAAGCATGCAGAATATGATACTCATGTGATTGTTGCCAGTTATCCATATATGAACACAAATATTTACGAAATACAGTTATTGTTTGTGATTTTCAGTCATCTATACGGCAATTTACAAACACATTTTCAGAATCATAATCACTTTCTTTAAAGTCTGACTCACGACTGCTAATGCAAAGTAACTCTTCTCACTGATATCTAGCTCCGATTAATATTCAACTTCGTGCCCTTTAATGTCACTTAAATTGAACCTAGCAAAATCTCGGCTATCACTTGAAGAATTGCCGAAATCCATTTTGAAAAACTAAGCATAAAAACCCCGAAAACTATAAAAAAAATCCGTTCAAATTCGTAGTAGGCGTTTGCAAATGGCGGCCACGTTGTCAAGCTATCGGCGAAAGCGAAAGTAGACGTCGTAAGTATCGGAAAGCCGAGAGATCGCGTTTTACAATGCATAATAGTAACGGGCAGTTTCAGACGGTCTGCCCGTACCGGGGTCCGGACGTAAACTGACAATATGCCCGGTAAAGGGTTAAAAGTTGTAGCATGTTAGAGACAGATTGTTTGGCACTCATAGAAGATAAGAAGAACTAACACCCATTAGCCATTGGATGCTGATGCATCTATTGGTGGGAGGATCTCTGCACCTATGGACTTGTCCTGAGTCCAAGGATGATATCCCAACAGATACCAGAAGATAAGAGGAAAGAATGTGATGTAATTGAGCACGCTGGACAACAGAACAATTGCAAAATACAGGCAAAATCCATTCAGACCTTTTTACACTAAATAATATTGTCACTTAGCTGAAGGTGCAGGTTTTTACTCTAGTATGTCTGTAGCTGGCAGTTATTTTCTGTTATCTATTGTGTCCACTGACATCAGAAAGAGGCAGTCATCATTTTTCTGACCACATTATGGATAGTCAAAAGCTAGAAAACGTGACAACTAAAAATATTTATGGAAAGAGACAAAGGAAGATATCTATAAAAATTCTTGGCAGTCGTGTCATGGCATGGAAGGGTGGCAGCACAACAACTGATACATGCTGTTGGGGATCACAAGATGTGGAGAAGCATGGTTGCCCATGCCATTTGACAAGTTACTTGATGTTGATTTAATTATTACTGTGTTTGAATAACGAAGACACAAACAATAGATTGCACGATTTATTGCCTGGCATATTTCGCTGCATCTCGTCAGGTACATACTGCAGAAATCACACAACTTACGTGAATTAATTAGATAAATCCTTCAAACTGAAATATACACATGTTCGCACAGTAATGTCGATTGTCTACCACGGTAATTTTAAACTGACTAACATGTCTTTCTGCTTACACAAGGACGGCTTACGAAGGTTGATTAGAATAGCTTCAGCAAACTTTAACAATCGACTACTTTGTGTGTTGAACAACACACGGAAGGCACTGTCTCTTTCAACCACGTGAGCAGTCTCGAGCACATGTCTCCCGACCGAAGAAGCCAGATTTTTCCGGTGTGTCGGCCTGCCTAGGCTACCATCTTCTGTGTGTAGTATTTTGTCCAACCAATTCGGAATATGTTCCGAAACCCTGCAATGTAACTGTCGCTCAGTTCTGCCTATGTAGATGGCCTCGCATCTGCATGTAAATTGGTAAATACAATTTGATTTGGCGTACAAAGCTACAGGTTCTTTTACTGCTGGGACTGGGATCGGTGTGTTTCGGTACCTGATGACTAGAGTGTCAGAGTCTTGCATAACACAAGACAAGTAGCTCGTTTTCTGGCAAGTGTGAAGTAATATCAAACTATCAAATCACACGAAGTGAATATCCGAAAGTATTATTCACACGCTTTATTGACGCGTTGCATTCATTATCGCACAAACATCGCGCACTGACAATCTATAGCAATCATTTCAACATGAACAAGATCACTACAATACATAATAATACATGCAAGCAATAAACATCTCACTTACAGTTAAACTTATACAAGCATTCGACTCAGTCTCCCACTGTCGTACAGGCTAGCTCTCAAGGCAGATTCAAACTCGACTCGCATTCCCTTGCGACCTGTCCCTTCAACGATCTCAGCCCGTCTGCCAGTTCCTACACGCCACGCTTACACGCACATGTCAGCTGGTGTCCCCTGCACGGTTCACGGGGTGAACTCAATTGTTGTGCGTGGCTACCTATCCGGGCGTCGGTAACGACGCCGCGTTCTCTCTGCCGTGTTTCACATTACTCAGGGTTGCGTGTTGTTATGTTGTCTGGCTTTGGTACAGACAACGCGTCGCAACCTCGGATGTGAGACCTTGACACTCTCCACACCCCTTTTTCATGAAAGGATTTCCTTTCATGTACAATATATATCTAGGTGTTATTAAACATGTCAAAGTCGAACATTATACATTAACAATTATAATAAATATATACAGGTGAATAGTCAACAATATGTATACACCACTTATGTTGCACTATGAAGTACAACAGTCAAGTACAATCTATTTAATGGGCATTACCTCGCTGTGACCCAGCTAGTCCGGTAGGTATCGGCTAAACTGGCCCCTACCTCACAACCAAGAACAAAAATACTAAAATAATCAGGTCAAGCCGTGAGCATCTCCCTCTGAGATGACTCCTCCATCAGACCTCTATTTAGAGTTTCTAATGAAGGTCAACAGTTTTGGCAATATACTGTCCATATCTAAACGATGTTACATTGACATGTTATTTATCAAGCACACATGTTAATGGTTACAATACATATTTACATATCACCAACAATTTAGAATAATGTCCCATGGTTATTATACAGAAAATTTTGGGAACAATAATTTATCGTCGTTTACAAGACATAAATTACAATTGCAAACTCATTTCTTAGTGTCATAATTTGATCCTTATTGACAAATGTGCACAAAAAGTCACGTTTGTAAAGAAGCAATCAAGTTATGATGCTGAGATTACATCCTATACAAATCAACATATACAATTCCGTATATGGGAATATTTTAAATCACATTTTAATACAACGTCATACATTTATATACTTTTAATAATATGCAAAAACTCGGAAGTATACAGCTGTACTATTACATGTGTTGTGCTGTCATTCAAACAAAGCTGGTCCGTTCTGGATGGATCTTCTATAAACGGAGTAGTAGTTGTTACTATCAGCTGTTGGATCATCTCTTCCGTCTTCTGCTCGGATTGTACTGTCGCAGTCATCTTTCGTACCTTGTTAAAACGTCTTGGGCACCTCGGTCTGGATACTTTAGGATTACCTCACGTTTTAGTGGCTTGGTAACTTCTTGGATCCTCTAATGTTGTCCCGTGACACTTCTCCATAGTGTCTGGTTGTTAAAATATTTATGTATTTACAATAATAATTACATTCTTTCTCATATCTCACAGTTATACAACACATTAGTTTACATAATACTGATTTCATTCTTTCACATATCTCACAATTATATACGCATTCATTCGCATGATAATAATAAGAATTACAATATGTACATAAGTTATATACATTGGGAGATACAATCTTCCCCATCACAATGGTGTACACAGCGTTACTGACAAATTGTCACAATTGGCTGTGGTACTGAGCACTATCTACGTTGCAGTTTTCTACACCCTCTGCACTGTGCTCTGGTGTCGACTGGGTATTAGGTTCGTTGTATGAACATCTCGACAAAAGGTCTGCAAGACAGTTTTGTGAACCTTTTATGTGGTTAACCTCATAGCTATAGTCCTGCAGAAGAAGGGACCATCTTGCCACCCTGCTGTTACTAGGCGTTCCTCTGGTAACAATTGTCAGCGGAGTATTATCTGTTTCAATAATGAAATGTTTGCCTAACAGAAATCTAGAAAGTTTACGTACCGAAAATACCATGGCAAGAGCCTCGAGTTCTGGTGTACTGTAATTTCGTTCGCTGGTGTTCAGTTTTCGAGAGACGTAGTATACTGGGTACAAGATTTGGTCGTGTTCTTGGAGAAGCACACCTCCAATGGCTACGGAGCTCGCATCACATCTTAATCTAAAAGTAATATTCAAATTTGGCAATTTCAAAATAGGTGATTTAGAAAAATAAGAAAGAATTTTCGTAAATGCTGGCCTTAAACATTCACTGTTTACAATCACATTGGGGTGTTTATTTGTTAGTAGATCAGTGAAACATTTGGTCAATTCAGCAAAATGAGGAATAAACTGTCTATAATAGTTTAACAGACCTAACACACTTCGCAACTGTTTCTTAGTTGTCGGAAGCGACAATTTCAAAATTCTGGACATGATGTTATCGTCAGTTGATATAAAGCCATTTGAGATCTTATAGCCCAAAAATGAAATTTCCTGAAAGGCAATATCCACTTTGGAAGGTTTTACAGTCAGTCCATGATGTCTAATTCTGTCAAATGTCTGCTGTAGTGCTGTTATGTGCTCTGTCATGTCCTTTGTGTGTATGCAAATGTCGTCCATGTACCAAATGATGTTAGCAATGTCTGTCAAAAGAATTCTTGTCATTCTGACGAAGGTAGCTGGTGCATTGACTAATCCGAAAGGTAGTTTACACCATTCGTATAAACCCCAAGGTGTGGCAAATGCAGTCAGATGTATACTATCAGGATGTACAGCTATCTGCCAGTAGCCTTTTGTCATGTCAAGTTTAGTAAAATAACGTGAGTCAGATAGTTCAGTCAAGATGTCTTCACAGTTGCTCATTGGTTCTAAATCCAACTGTGTAATGCTGTTGAGCTTACGATAGTCCACACAGAGTCTAATAGTGTTGTCCTTTTTGCGTACCAACACTATTGGTGAACAGAAATGAGATTGTGAACGTCGAATAATATGATTTGTTTCTAAATCAATGATTTCTTGATGAAGTTTTTCTTTATAGTGTATAGGGATGGAATATGGTCTACACTTAATAGGAACGTCAGATGTTAAGATGATTTGGTGTTGCACTAAATCTGTCTATCCTGGGCTGTCAGAAAAGATAGTCCTGTAGTCTTGTATCAGTTGTCGGCAACTGTTAGTCTGTGTCTGTGTCAGGTTAGGATTTACCTTAATGTCTTGTAAGTTGGTCGTTGTGTCAAGACCTGGTGTTGGTATCTCGTCAGTGTCGTTGTCGTCCGTCTGGTCCACTATGGAGGTGCTTGCTGCAGTCTCTACTTGTTCGTCTTTCCTGTGGTGATATGGTTTGAGCATGTTAATATGAAAAATCTTATGTTTGTCCCTAACTGCAATCTCGTAATCTACCGTCGAAATTTGTCGTAGCACTTTGAACGGTCCTTGCCATGAGTCAGTTAGGAGATGTCTATCACTTGGCAAAAGAAGAAGCACGTCCTGTCCTGGCGTCAGTGTAATAGTTCTATTTCCTCTGTTGGCATATTGTCGGTAAATAGCTCCTGATTTTTGGAGAGCTTCTTTGGCTAATATTCATTTCATAATTCTATCACGCAATGATGTTACATGTTCATATGGTGAAATGGGTATAGGCAAAGTTGTACTTTCAGTCAACATAGATTCATACAGAGATAATGGGCCGCGTGGTTGTGCACCATATAACATTTCGAATGGTGAGAACCCAGTGCTGGAATGGGGCACTTCCCTATATGCAAACAAAATGGCAGGCAGATAAGTATCCCAATCTTCAGGATGTTCTTGGGTTACCTTCGAGAGCATATGTTTCATATCGCCATTAATCTTTTCTACTATACCGGTCGAATGTGGGTGATATGGGCTGTTGAAGCATTGTTTAACACCCAACATTTTGGTAAAGGCTTGTGTAGCCGAGGAAATAAATTGGCTACCCCGATCTGAAAGGATGGTATCAGGGAATCCTACCCTCGCAAAAATATGAAAGAACACTTCCATGATGTCGTTGGAAGTTATGTTCTTCATTGGAATCGCTTCTGGCCAACGAGTACATAGATCAATGAGTGTTACAATGTATCTATTACCTTTAGATGTTATATGGTTCAGAGGACCAACTATATCGACCGAGATCTTTTCAAACGGTCTACTAGCCAAATCAGTAACTTGCAATTCAGCTTGTGGGTGTTTACCCTTTTTGACAAGCTTTTGACAGATGTCACACGATCTGCAATACTGTTTGGTATCGTTGCAAAACTTTGGCCAATAAAATTGAGTAAGTAACCTTGCTCTAGTTTTAGCATAAGCCATGTGTCCTGCAAAGGGTATGTCATGAGCTATGTTCAATGCTTGCTTGCGGTTTTCTAACGGTAGCACTGTTTGTTCTATAGTGCTGGAACCTTTGGTGTAGTACCGTGTTAGAATTCCGTTCTTGAGAGCAAAGTACCATTGAGCATTCTTTGCTACTCTTGGCTTTTGGCCTATAAGTTTAAAATACTTTTGCAGAGATCGATCGGCTTTCTGAGATGTTATAAACGTCTCCCTTGTTGTCTCAGGAGATGTTACAACAGGACTTACTCGTTGTAAAGCCTCTGTTTGATCGATTCGATCTTGCATCTGTGCAGTAGATCGAGTTACTGCGTTTACTACATTACAACGATCATTCTCATCACACATTGATGTTACATTCACACAATTACATGTATATTCTGGCATAGCCAGGTTGGTATTTGTACATTCATTTACAGGTGGTAATACATCATGAATGGTGATTGGTGATGAAGGTGAAGTGGTAGTATCGATATTACAACTGACAGATGATGTATTGATGTCATGTGGTATGTCATTCACTCAGGAAGGTTTCCAATGATAATATCACAGCAAGGATTGGTTAATGCTGCGCATTTAACCTTTCCTGTAAGGAATGGTGTCGTTATATATGCCCATGCAAGTGGATATTTCTCTATGTTCCCTGAGAATGTCCTGCATGTTACATATTTACCACTATATTGTGTTGGTAAAATATAATCTCTCTTTACACCAATGAGAGTACTTCCGCTATCACGTAAAACTGTGGCAGGTTTACCATTAACATACCCCTGGTGGATGTTCAGTCTACCTTTGGAGTTTACTACAGAATTGGCCTCCTCACTGGTAATAGGTATAGAATGGCCGCATGTTAACACGCCATCCTCATGAAATTGATCACAAATGGTACATTTTTCCTGATGGAATACCTCAATGGAATGTGCTGAGTTTACTGGGTGATCTTGTACACTTTCATCTTCTGACGAAGAAATGTCAAACATGGCTGCATTAGCCTTTTTGGTCATTGACTTGGCTTTACAATCCTTACGCCAGTGACCAAAAGCCTTACAAAGGTAACATTTTGTAAGTTTTTTGTAGTTCTTCCTCTCTTTCTCTTGCTTAGAAATGTAATTATGCAAGTAAGCAGTGTACCCAGGATGTTGGTCGCACATATCATGCTCATTGTGTGCATAATTGCAATATTTACACTGATATAATTTCTCTGCAGTTTGCTTATAAGGTCTTTGTTTGCTATTTGACCCTGCCTGATATTTGCCATATGTAGCTGCTGCTACAAAGTCTGTGCTGGTCAGACCACTAGAGAAACAATGCTTATTGGCTGCAAAATAACCAGAGCCACGACTTTCAATCTGTTGAACACTTTCACACTGACATTCCAACAAAAATTTAGAAAAGGGAGCTGGGAGAGATGCAATAATCTTATCTCTCAACATAAGGTCAACCAATTTATCATAACTTCCATTTACTTTAACTATTGATCTGGCGCTAGTTTCACCGTCACTCACTACAGTGTGTAGATGGGGTGTCCTAGGACACCATGGCAGCGACCACCACCCATGCAGCATATTGGTGGAGAAAGGCAGAACCAGGCAGCACAAGCTAAAGGTAAAGACGTTCCAGTATGACAGTACAGGGCAAGATGTGGTGAGTAAAATAAGACGTGACAAGCGCAGAACGTTTCAGGGCAGGAAGAAAAGGAAAAAAAGCTGGGAGCAGCCACCGTGGTGGAGTTTCGAGGTGGAGAAGGCTTGGGTGGATAAGCGTAGTGCTGTAAGGAGATGGCAAAATGCCAAGAAGAACAGAGCTGGTCATCCTAGTCCCTGCTTGCACTTAGAAAGAGAGATGCACACAAAAGTAAGCTATTTAAAAAAACTGGTCACGGTGGTTAAAAGCGAAAAATGGGCAGAGGTGTGTCAAAGAGAGTTCTGGCGACTACATAAAAGCATGAGTGGTGTAGTCAAGAATAAGAGCATTTCTGACTTCCAAGGTGCTGACCTCATCTGGCAGAGGACTGACGAGGACAAGGGCAAAGCCCTCTTTGAACGCTACCTTGAGCAGAGCAACCAGACAGACATGGGAGGCCGGAATCTGGCCAAGGAGGTCACCTCAGACAGATGCAAGGCCCAGAACACTTCGGATGAAGACACAGTGACAGTGCAAGAAATCAAGGCTGTGCTTCGACGATCAAAAAACAGTGCTCCAGGTCCTGATGGCATAAGATACGACGACATAAATAGGTGTACCGACAATGAGCTAGAGAAACTAGCAGTCATGTACAACAACAGTATAGGGAGTGCTAGCATCAAGGAGGAATGGTTACACAGCTATCTGATTCCCTTGCCGAAGCCTGACAAAGACCACAAGAAAATTCAGGGATATCGAATTATAACCATGCAGAATACAATAGGCAAGCTGCTGGAGAAGGTAATTGCCAGGAAAATATCAAGCCAACTAGAGAGGCAAGGTGTTTTCCCACCTACCCTGGGTGGATACCGTCCAAAAAGAGAAACCTGGACCAATGCAGCAGTCTTTGCCCATGATGTCTATGAAGGTTTCCACTCAGGCACTGAAACCGTTGCTGCAGCGATTGATCTTGAGGACGCATACAACAGAGTACCACTGGATTTTTTAATGTTTCAGCTTCTTGAACTAAACGTAAGTCCATTCCTCCTTAGTTGGATCGCTGCAGCTCTCTTCCAACGGAAAGTAGTTTTTAGATGTGGCAGTTGGACTTCGGAACCAACAACAATATATCCTGGCCTACCACAGGGATCACCATTATCTCCGGTACTGTTCAACGCCTACACAGTGAGAATCACCAGTGAGCAGATCACTGGACCTGGCAGGACATTGTCATATGCCGATGATGTTTTAAATTTGAGAGGCCAAACTGAGAAAGAATGAATTAATCACGCTACTCCATGGCTATCTAGTCGTGAGGTAAGATTATTCACAAAAAGCCTCTAGCCATGACGTAAGCTTGCAGATGGCAAGTAAAATGGCAACTAGATAATTAGTATACACCTTGGGAAACTGCTGACCCAGACGGGCTATGACACCACACAGACGCATTGGCACCTTCTTGCCCAGGTAGACCCAGACTGAATCAACAATGAACTGGGCCAGTGAGTGACATAAAACCACCCAGGCGTGAACAACATTGACACAGGGAGAGATAATAGCCCAAGGGCTGTAAACAAGCCCCGTCCACTCTGACTGGCAGACTCAGGAATGTGTGAAAACAGATCTGATAAGACTTAGTGGGCTAATAATTGTCAGACCCACAGGTGTGATGGCCAATTGCAGTGATAAGTGCAATTACCGTCAGGAGGAGATAAGAAGAATTTATGACGGGAATGCCAAAGAGATAATAGTGTCTCAGACACTGTCTGCTAGACTCAGCTTAAATAAGGGTCCCTAGCCTGTTCTATGTTAGATTAAGTTTGACTTCAGAACAGGTAGGCCGCCAGCTCAATGTCTGTAGTCATATGCATGAATATTATGTTGGCTTCTAGGAATTATTTCTTAGTAACTAGTCCCGTAGTAAGTCTCTTAGTTTCTTAGATGGATGGACCGATTTTCAGTCTATATCTGATCTAGGTTATTGCAAGAACTATCATTGTCATAGGTTACTTGAGTGTTCTTTCTAAGTTCTGTGTTCAATATCATTGTGCTGTAAGTGCTACTCTTCTGAGAAGTAGAAACTTATGGAAGGCAGGTCTTGTCTAGATATACTTGAGGTGTCGTAGCAGATGCTTGCCATCTCTTTCTAAACTAGACTAGTTGCTTTTTTGGTGTGTGCATTTGTTGTACAGAATATAGTCAACTGACTATTTATTTAATTCTTACAACAGCAGTAACTAAGTGTGATTAAACCGGGCAGCTCAGCAAATATGGCTGGTCTGTTTGGTCACTTCAATTAGACGTTGTATATCTCATTTTGTAGCTATACAATATTAGTACTCATTAATAATGCCTGATGCTATTATGTGAGTATCATTAGATGTCTATCTTGAAGTAATATAATGTTTACGGATATGTTGGATGTATGTATGTGTAATTTCATATGAATATACGATGCTAGGAATATGCTTCGTACATATTCTTTTTGTGTATATACATCTCATTTCGTATACCTACAAACTAACTAGTGCATTATGCTATTATATTAAAGTATCATAATATGTCTAGTTTAATTAATGTTTTATGTGTATTTCATGTTTGGTATATTGATTTGTCATATGCAAGCCTATCAATATGACGTGTTATATTATGGGGTGCGCATTGGCACACTAACCATCGATTGCATTTGTAGCAGAGGTGTAATGGTACAGACATTACCCACAAGTGTTATGGGGTATATGGTGCTAAACTTTCTCAGTGTATTGTGGGCGTGCGTCCACGGTAATGCATGGAAACCTGGCACAGCTATTGGTCACGGCGTGTAAGCCCGGATGATCAGGCATTATTATAATACCCTTACCGACCCTGTGAGCTGCTAAACTAACATTGGACGGAGCGGCTGTGCGACACCGAATTTCTGTATTAGCGACATGGACATGGGGCGGCAGAAAGGTAATCATTACAGGCGTGTGAGACAATTGAAAAGCCCGTCCCAGACTAAAGACAGTAGGGAGAAGAAGGATGGTGAACACAGTAGAGCTGGAAGATAAACTTGGCCAGACTGGTCATTGTATATGTTTGTGTTATGATATGTTTTAATTAGGATTGCGCTGATGTAGAACTGATATAACACATTCTTGACTTTCTTTCAAGCTCTCACAAGGAGCACCTATGTTACAGATCTCAAGAACGAGTGAAGACTAGGTTGAGCTAGGACTGGCATGAGTCAGGATACCGGCAAGCTGTTCTGTTGTTGAGTCTACTGGAGAGTGGGGATCTGGACCACAGTTCCAGATAGATGAAGTAACAAGTAAAGTTACGTAATGTTTGTCATCAATATCAATATGTATATGATTTCATCATCCTCATATTGACAATCATCCAATGTCTATTGTTATGATTAGCAAATAAATGTTGTAGTATTGTAACTCATAGTTCTGTCATTATATTTTAATTCCAATTGTGCATACGTGTTGTTGTGTACATTGGTGGGGGTTCACTTACACACCAAGGAAAGGAGCAGTCAGGGAGAAAACCTGTACTGAGATAGTCGTCTATACTAATATATTTAGACTTAAAACATCTATCTTAAGCAAACCTTCTCTTTCCTATACCTTGGCGAATATTCAGCACAGTTCATTTCAATTTTGTAACGAGCCACTAGGAACTGTACGTTAAATATTCAAGGGCTTAATCTGTAGTTCAGCCATATAGATTTTGTCCCTAGTCAGTTTCTGACTATCTGGGGTTGCTCGCCAGTGAATAATACATTCATCTAGCCGGTGGGGCACCCCGACTTCTGACAGGTGTACCGACAATGAGCTAGAGAAACTAGCAGTCATGTACAACAACAGTATAGGGAGTGCTAGCATCAAGGAGGAATGGTTACACAGCTATCTGATTCCCTTGCCGAAGCCTGACAAAGACCACAAGAAAATTCAGGGATATCGAATTATAACCATGCAGAATACAATAGGCAAGCTGCTGGAGAAGGTAATTGCCAGGAAAATATCAAGCCAACTAGAGAGGCAAGGTGTTTTCCCACCTACCCTGGGTGGGTACCGTCCAAAAAGAGAAACCTGGACCAATGCAGCAGTCTTTGCCCATGATGTCTATGAAGGTTTCCACTCAGGCACTGAAACCGTTGCTGCAGCGATTGATCTTGAGGACGCATACAACAGAGTACCACTGGATTTTTTAATGTTTCAGCTTCTTGAACTAAACGTAAGTCCATTCCTCCTTAGTTGGATCGCTGCAGCTCTCTTCCAACGGAAAGTAGTTTTTAGATGTGGCAGTTGGACTTCGGAACCAACAACAATATATCCTGGCCTACCACAGGGATCACCATTATCTCCGGTACTGTTCAACGCCTACACAGTGAGAATCACCAGTGAGCAGATCACTGGACCTGGCAGGACATTGTCATATGCCGATGATGTTTTAGTGTATCGTCAGGGTAAGGATAGAGAGGAGGTTGCTGTGGAGCTACAAACCGAACTCAATCGCATAAGTACTTGGTGTGATGAAGCTGGGGCAATGGTCAACCCAACAAAGGCAACAGTGACTTGGTTCTCGTTGAATAATCATATTGTCAACAATCCAACACCAACTGTAATGCTGTGTTCAGAGATGGTGGAAAGAACGCAGGCAATGAATTACCTGGGGATACGGTTTGATCGAAGCCTTGCTTATAATGTGCACATAGACCAGGTGATAACAAAGGCCAAGCGGGGTTTGGCAGCGATGCGGGTGATGGCGGCAGCAAACTGTGAGCAGCGCCATCTATGTCTTCTGTACGAGGGGCTGGTCATGTCTGTTTTGGAGTATGCAATGGCAATCCTGACTCTCAGCCATAAGCAGATAGAAAGGATGGAAAGGATACAGAATGAAGCTATGCGCATTATTCTTGGATGTACAAGAGATACAGCATGCAGGGCGATGCGCTACCTTCTTGATTTTCCAACCATTGAAGAGAGAATGCAAGTTTGCAGGGCACGCGCCTACCTCAGAATTAACGCAAACACACAGCATCCACTGCATAGTGAAATTAGGAAGGTGAAGGGCAGCAGGTTAAAAAGAGGACGGTCGTGGATGGGTCAAGCCGAGGACATTCTTCAACAGGTGTGTTCACTTGAGGACTTAGAACCTGGCAAGGAGTGGGTGCAAGTGCCAACAGACTTCTGCACATCCTTTTCAGTTTGCATCCAACTAGATAGAAAATGCAGACAAGAAAATCCGGCTGCTGTTGAGGCTGAAGTACAAGCGTTGATTTTCGAGAATTCGCTAGACAGTGACGCGGTCATCTACACAGATGGGTCGGTCATCCGACATGTGAGAAGCTCATGGGCCTTTACAGCTCGGGCCGGAGGGAGAATTGTGAAGGAGGACTCTGGTGCTTTCACTGAAACCACAAGTAGCCTGACCATGGAAGTCATGGCAGTAAGTAAAGCAATAACATGGCTCGAGACACAGACATTCACTAGGGCTTGTTTCCTTAGCGACTCAATGAACATGATCAAGAGGATAGAGGAGGGGTCGATCCGAAGAGAATGGTTGCTGCCTCTGAAGCGGTCTCGGCTGGCAAAGATTAGTTTCATCTTCGTGCCAGGGCATGCGGGAGTACAAGGAAATGAGCGGGCTGACAAGCTCGCAGGTGAGGCTACTGTTGAGGGCGGACGCGCCATGGACCAGGCTGACATTCTGAATGCTCTATGAGAAGTGAGACTTTTGCAAGAACCAAGTGATGACTGTGAATCTACAACAATGGCCAGACTGCGAGAGCAGCAAATTAAAAGAGGGGTGGCCAAACAAGAACACTACGCAGGAAGCCAAAGAAGATTGATAAACCAACACAGAACTGGCGTCGTTAGCCGCTACACGCTGCGGGATTTGCTGAGGAGGGGATCCGAGCACTTATGGACTGAATGGTCCGATGTGCAACGAGGATGATCTGTCGACTAACTAACTAACTAACTAACTTTAGCTGCTGACAGCCATTTAGAAAAAATATTTTGAATTTCTGAGATGTAATCAGAGAACGTGTGTGTTGGCTTAGGAGACAACTTCCTAAACTGTTCTCTATAACCTGATTCATCTAGCAAAAAATGTGACATAATTTTTGCTTTAATGTAAAGATAATCTTCTTTCAGGTCATTTGGGATCGACTCTATGACTTTAAGAGATTACCCAGAAAGAATTCTTACATATACTATCCCCCATTCAGGTTTTGGGATTTTGTAATGATCCATAACAAATTCAAAATTTTGGGTGAATGCTGCTATGCAATCACCTGTGTTGTAACTTTTGATCAGACCTTGGTACTTCTTATGAGGTTGATCTTTGTCTGTTTCTCTATTCACTTTCTCTTTAGAACATTCAGCTTTAAGTTGTTCAATTTTCATTTGTGTTTCTTGCTCTTCTTTCTTACTTTGTGCTAAGATCTCAGCTTGCCTCACTGCAGCTTCTGATTGTGCTTGTTGAAGCTTTAGAGCAGCTTCTGATTGTGCCCGTTGAAGCTTTAAAGCAGCTTCTGAGTCTGCCTCTTTATTTTTCAGAGCAGCTTCTGATTGCTTTAGAGCAGCTTCTGCTTGTGCCTGTTGAAGCTTTAAAGCAGCTTCTGCTTCCTTTAGAGCAGCTTCTGATTGTGCCCGTTGAAGCTTTAAAGCAGCTTCTGAGTCTGCCTCTTTACTTTTCAGAGCAACTTCTGATTGCTTTAATGCCCTTTCGGCCGCTCTCTCATCCCTCTCACTAATTTGCTCTTGTTTCAACAGATATTCTGCATATTTATTTTCACTCCAGGCTCTCAATTCCTCACCGGACATATTCAATTTAAACCCATTTCAATGAACTCGTTTAAAGAAGACATGATGAACAATAGATATGATGGAATAAATATAAACAAAATTACTTATGATGTTAGTAAGTTACAAATATTTATAGCACAGTTAATGTCTAAAGCCAGACTAACGAAAGTATAAAGAAAGCTGGAAAAAAATTTTATACTCAAGTAATCCTTGGGTACTGTGCTGTTCAGTGGTGCTCGAAATCACACTGGAACGTCTTTTGGGTTGACGCACAAAAATTTTTTTGAAGTTCACCAGACTCAGGTAAAGTTGTCACAAAAACCCTGTACTTTTTAAACTAAACGAAATTTAGAACGTTTGTAAATGTATGGTGTGTGTAATGTCACTAAAGTCTGTAAAGGTTTGTATGCTGTCAAGTATTATTGTTAGTCGTTACCACTTTCAACAACTTTCACGCTCACACTACCTCTACTCAATGACATTCAAGGGCACGGCCGCCATTTTGGATTTTAGGTACACAATTTGTTGAATTTAGTGCTAAGTCTGAAGACGCCTCGGTTGGCTTCAAATAATATCTTCACACTTATAATTTAATTAAATCAACTCTATTAATTCGTTACTTTACCTTAATCTATGACTTGCGCACTTCTATCGGCATGTTCACATTCGCTTCAAACTCGGACAAAAAAATTTATACGTTCGCATTTGATTCAAAACCCGGACGAAAGCCACCACATTCGCACTTGTCAGAGTCTTGCATAACACAAGACAAGTAGCTCGTTTTCTGGCAAGTGTGAAGTAATATCAAACTATCAAATCACACGAAGTGAATATCCGAAAGTATTATTCACACGCTTTATTTACGCGTTGCATTCATTATCGCACAAACATCGCGCACTGACAATCTATAGCAATCATTTCAACATGAACAAGATCACTACAATACATAATAATACATGCAAGCAATAAACATCTCACTTACAGTTAAACTTATACAAGCATTCGACTCAGTCTCCCACTGTCGTACAGGCTAGCTCTCAAGGCAGATTCAAACTCGACTCGCATTCCCTTGCGACCTGTCCCTTCAACGATCTCAGCCCGTCTGCCAGTTCCTACACGCCACGCTTACACGCACATGTCAGCTGGTGTCCCCTGCACGGTTCACGGGGTGAACTCAATTGCTGTGCGTGGCTACCTATCCGGGCGTCGGTAACGACGCCGCGTTCTCTCTGCCGTGTTTCACATTACTCAGGGTTGCGTGTTGTTATGTTGTCTGGCGTTGGTACAGACAACGCGTCGCAACCTCGGATGTGAGACCTTGACATAGAGCTGCAGCACAGAATGTTCGCTCGACTGCTGTGGTGAGCCGGTCCCGCAGACGTTGCATTACGTCATCTCCTCGGAAGGTTAGCTGGATGAATACTTTGAGTTTAGGCACTGTAGTTACTTCTGATTTCGGTTTGGGCTGTTGGCAGTGGCGCTTTATAAATCCTGTGGAGTACCCATTCAGGTTTAAGGCATTCTTCAGAGTTTTAAATTCCTCTGTCAGTGTGTCCTGGGTGCATATCTTCCTAGCACGGTCAAACAGGGTCCGTACTAAGCCCCGTTTGTACTGGACAGGTGCGAAGCTCTGAAAATTTAAATATTGGCCAGTCCATGTTTCTTTGCGGTACACCGATCTTTGAATTGTGCCGTCTGCTCTACGTCTCATTAGGATATCTAGAAACGGCAACGCTTCGTTGTGTTCGTGTTCTATAGATAAAGAGATGTTTTTATGTGTCTCGTTCATTGTGGCCTGGAACGACGTTGCTTGTAGCTCGTCTGTGGTGATAATTAGTATATCGTCCACGTAACGACGGTAAAAGGCCAAGTTATTGATTTCTGAGGATCTCTTTTCTTCTAAGTGTGCCATGAAGATGTCTGCTAGAATAGGTCCAAGTGGGCTCCCCATGGCCACTCCGTCAATTTGGCGATATGACTTGTTTAGAAAGTTGAATTGTATGTTGGCAGTACATAATTTTAATAGCCTCTCTAGAATAGCTGATTGTATGCCTAGTTTTAGTTGTTTGTCTCTAATGCGTTCACTTATTATATTCACGGTCTCATCTAATGGAACTTTGGTGAATAAAGAGGCAATATCCATGCATGCCATGTGTTTGTTGTTTATGTCCATAGTATCCAATAATTCCACCAGTTCGAATGTATCCCTGAGTGTTCTTGGATCGAAGGACTGTCGTACTGGCTTTAAAATTTCAGCTAGCCATCTCGCCATTCGGTGTTGTGCCGAGTTAACCATGGAAAGGATCGGTCTTAGTGGGATGCCTAGCTGGCGAGATGGCTAGCTGAAATTTTAAAGCCAGTACGACAGTCCTTCGATCCAAGAACACTCAGGGATACATTCGAACTGGTGGAATTATTGGATACTATGGACATAAACAACAAACACATGGCATCCATGGATATTGCCTCTTTATTCACCAACGTTCCATTAGATGAGACCGTGAATATAATAAGTGAACGCATTAGAGACAAACAACTAAAACTAGGCATACCATCAGCTGTTCTAGAGAGGCTATTAAAATTATGTACTGCCAACATACAATTCAACTTTCTAAACAAGTCATATCGCCAAATTGACGGAGTGGCCATGGGGAGCCCACTTGGACCTATTCTAGCGGACATCTTCATGGCACACTTAGAAGAAAAGAGATCCTCAGAAATCAATAACTTGGCCTTTTACCGTCGTTACGTGGACGATATACTAATTATCACCACAGACGAGCTACAAGCAACGTCGTTCCAGGCCACAATGAACGAGACACATAAAAACATTTCTTTATCTATAGAACACGAACACAATGAAGCGTTGCCGTTTCTAGATATCCTAATGAGACGTAGAGCAGACGGCACAATTCAAAGATCGGTGTACCGCAAAGAAACATGGACTGGCCAATATTTAAATTTTCAGAGCTTCGCACCTGTCCAGTACAAACGGGGCTTAGTACGGACCCTGTTTGACCGTGCTAGGAAGATATGCACCCAGGACACACTGACAGAGGAATTTAAAACTCTGAAGAATGCCTTAAACCTGAATGGGTACTCCACAGGATTTATAAAGCGCCACTGCCAACAGCCCAAACCGAAATCAGAAGTAACTACAGTGCCTAAACTCAAAGTATTCATCCAGCTAACCTTCAGAGGAGATGACGTAATGCAACGTCTGCGGGACCGGCTCACCACAGCAGTCGAGCGAACATTCTGTGCTGCAGCTCTAGTCATCAGGTACCGAAACACACCGATCCCAGTCCCAGCAGTAAAAGAACCTGTAGCTTTGTACGCCAAATCAAATTGTATTTACCAATTTACATGCAGATGCGAGGCCATCTACATAGGCAGAACTGAGCGACAGTTACATTGCAGGGTTTCGGAACATATTCCGAATTGGTTGGACAAAATACTACACACAGAAGATGGTAGCCTAGGCAGGCCGACACACCGGAAAAATCTGGCTTCTTCGGTCGGGAGACATGTGCTCGAGACTGCTCACGTGGTTGAAAGAGACAGTGCCTTCCGTGTGTTGTTCAACACACAAAGTAGTCGATTGTTAAAGTTTGCTGAAGCTATTCTAATCAACCTTCGTAAGCCGTCCTTGTGTAAGCAGAAAGACATGTTAGTCAGTTTAAAATTACCGTGGTAGACAATCGACATTACTGTGCGAACATGTGTATATTTCAGTTTGAAGGATTTATCTAATTAATTCACGTAAGTTGTGTGATTTCTGCAGTATGTACCTGACGAGATGCAGCGAAATATGCCAGGCAATAAATCGTGCAATCTATTGTTTGTGTCTTCGTTATTCAAATTCATCACGGGAAAACATTGTTTTGTATTACTGTGTTCACTGACATCTCTGTCATTGTCATCTTTCAGTGTCAGTTAATACCAATTAAATATTAATATTATTATTGTGATGGTCTAAGAAATTCTTTTGTGTTTATTCATCAATATCCATAGGCAGGAAGAAATCAATCTGAAATCAGTGCCAACATCAAAGAGAGTTGATGACAGAAATATAACCAGAGACCTGATACATTTTTGGGCCACATTCAAAGACATATCATTTGTAAAAAGAACCTATACAGGAGGGAATAGATGAAGGCATATATTGAGTAGCAGACAATGATACAACTGGGAAGATAACAACAAGATTTGGACAAACAGCAGTCTGTCAGTTTGAACAACAAAAACAAAAGACAGAATGTTGCACACTGTCATCCTGGCAATGGCATCTGATTGATTAGGTGCCAACTTTGAGTGCATTGAAAACCGTGTTATTTTTGTTCATTGTCACACAACAGCAACCGCCCTGGGTGACCCTATTATCATCACACTGGACAATCTGAGCTACCCAATGAATGGCTGGGGAGAGTATAGATTGATGGATGTGCACAGTGAGAATTTTACTCTTCAGGTAGGACTGTCTTGTCTCTTGCTGCAGTCTGTTGTGAGTTTTTAAATCTTTTCTTGTGGTTGACATTGTGTTATTATTTTCTTCTTTTCTTGTTCTAATTTACTTTTCCCATGTGTTTGTTTTCTATCTTATATATAAAAGGCAATGTGTGTGGATGTGTATGTCTGTATGTATGTCGTTCGCGAACGGCCCATCCGATTGAGATGAAATTTTCTACACGCCTTTCTCTCATTCCAGCGCTGCCAACTGTCATATTTTTGTTTCTTCTTCCTCCTCCTCCCTCCTCCCCCTCCCTAAATACGTACGTAAATATATGATGATGATGATGATGAAAGAATCCCCGAACCAAAACGCCAGGACAAGCGAAGAAAATGATGTGACTATACAGAATCGTCACACTGCAATCATCATCATCATCAAGTGCCCTGCCGGCTGGCGTAGGCGTTCATGGTTCTCCATAGATCTCAGTCTTTGGTTTTCTGGATCAACTCTGCTGCTGATATATATGCCTCCATGCCACGGCAATATCAATAACAATTCATCTTTTTATGTGTAAGGAAGTTATCTACAGTCGTGTAGAAGGGAAGAACAATCAATGGAAGGACCGAAATCACAGAACCTAGACGAGTATGAATTCGGAATGGCGAACTCCCTCCTCCTCTCTTCTCCTCCTCCCTCTACCTCCTCCTCCTCCTTCTCCCTCTTCCTCTCCCTTCCTCCTCCATCCTCCTCCCTCCTACTCCTTCCTCCTTCTCCCTCCGCCTCTTCCCTCCTCCCTCCGCCTCCTCCCTCCTCCTCCTCCCTCCTCCTCTCTCTCCCTCCTCCTCCTGCCTCCTTCTCTCTCATCCTCCTCCCTCCTCCTCCTCCTCCCTCCTTCTCCCTCTTCCTCCTCCATCCTACTCCCTCCTCCTCCTCCCACTACCTCCTCCCTCCACCCTCCTCCTCCCTTCTCCTCTTCCTCCTCCCTTTCCTTCCTCCTCCTCCTCCCTCTACCTCCTCCTCCCTCTACCCTCCTCCTCCTCCCTCCTCCTCCTCCACCTCCCTTTCCTTCCTCCCCTCCTCATTCTCTCTCCTCCTCCATCTCCCTCCTCCTCCTTCCTCCTTCTCCCTCTGCCTCATCCCTCCTTCTCCTCCCTCCTTCCCCTCCTCCCTCCCCCTCCCTTCTCCTACCCCCTCCTTCTCCCTCCTCCTCCTCCTCTCCCCTCCTCCAATTCCTACCATGTTCCTCTTCTCCTCCCTCTCCCTCCTCTTCCTCCTCCATCCTCTTCCTCCCTCTTCCTCCTTCCTCCTCCTCCCTCCTCCTCCTCTCTCCTCCTCCCTCATCCCTTTTCCTCCCTCCTTCTCCTCCCTCTACCTAATCCCTCCTCCTCCTTCCTCCACATCTCTCCTCCTCCTCCTCTCCCCTCCTCCTCCTACCCTCTTCCTCTTGCCCTCCCCCTCTCCCTCCTCTTCCTCCTCCATCCTCCTCCTCCCTCTTCCTCCTCCTCCTCCCTCCTCCTCCTCCCTCCTCCTTCCTTTTCCTCTACCTCCTCCCTCCTCTCTCCTCCCTATTCCTCCCCTCCCTCTATCTCCTCCCTCCTCCTCCCTCCACCTCCCTCTTCCTCCTCCTCCCTCCTCATCATTCCTCCTCCTCCCCCTCCTTCTCCTCCCTCCTCCTTCTCCCTCCTCCTTCTACCTCTTCCTCCCTCCTCCTCCTCTCTCCTCCTCCTCCTCCCTCCCTCTCCCTCTCCCTCCTACCTCCTCCTCCTCCTGCGTTCTCCTCCACCCTCCTCCTCCCTCCTCCCTCTTCCTCCTCCCTCCTCCTCCCCCTCCTCCCTCTCCCTCCTCCATCCTCCTTCTCCCTCCTCCTAATACCTCCTCCTCCCTCCTCCTCTCTCCACCTCTCTTCCTCCTATCTCCTCCTCCTCCCTCCTCCCTTTTCCTCCCTCCTCCTCCTCCCTCTACCTCCTCCCTCCTCCTCCTTCCTCCACATCCCTCCTCCTCCCTCCTCATCATTCTTCCTCCTCCTCCTTCTCCCCCTCCTACCTCCTCCCTCCTCCTTCTACCTCTTCCTTCCTCCTCCTTCTCCCTCCACCTCCTCCCTCCTCCTCCTCTCTCCTCCTCTCTCCTCCTCCTCCCTCCTCCTCCTGCATTCTCCTCCTCCCTCCTCCTCCTTCTTCCTCCTCCCTCTTCCTCCTCCCTCCTCCTCCTCCTCCCTCTTCCTCCTCCTCCCTCCTCCTCCTCCCTCCTCCTCCTCTCTACTCCTCCTCCTCCCTCCTCCTCCTTCCTCCTCCTCCTTCTCCTCTTTCCCCCCTCTTCCTCCTAATCCCTCCTCCTCCCTCCTATTCCTCCCTACTCCTCCTCCTCCCTCCTCCTACTCTCTCTGCCTATCTCTTCCTCTCTCCTCCTCCTCCCTCCTCCACCCTCTTCCTCCTCCTTCCTCCTACTCCTCCTTTTTCTTCTTCTTCTGCTGCTGCTGCCGCCGCTCCATTTACCCAAGTTAATTGTTAGGGGAATATGTAAAGATCTTTCAAGTGCTCTTTCTAATGCTTTTTGTCCGTTTATCTAAGGTTGTTCTAACCGCAACCAATAAATGATTAGACAGACAGACAGACAGACAGAAAGAGAGGGAGGGACAGACAGATAGACAGACAGATAGATAGTCGGGAACGGGAACGGGAGCTTATATGACTACTTATATGAATTAAATGAGATGCTCCACACCAGGAGCCAGGCGATGCCGGGCAGGGTCAGACAGACAGACAGACAGACAGATAGACAGACAGACAGACAGACAGACAGACAGACAGATAGAGACAGACAGACAGACAGACAGTCAGGAACGGGAACGGGAGCTTATATGACTACTTATATTAATTAAATGAGATGCTCCCCACCAGGGACTGGGCGAAGCCGGGCCGGGTCTGCTGGTTTCCTATAAACTTTTGTTGTGTGTTAATAATCTCTAATTATATGTTTTTCTTCTCTTCATATGTATGCATTTCATTATGCCTTGCTGTGTATTATACCATCCCATATTAATGTGTTTTATCAACCCATGTTATATGTTTTATCATCCTTGTTATGTGTGTGTGTCAAACATCTCTAGTCATGTGTTAATCTTCTCTTGTTATGTATGTGTTTCATTATGTCTTGCTGTGTGTTATACCATCTCTTGCTATGTGTTTTGTCATCTCTTGTTATGCGTTTTATCAATACTTATGTACTTGACACCTACAACAAATATTAGACGTAGTAACAGAGAGTGCAAGGAAAGGACTTTCCTTGAATATCAAGAAAACAGTAACAATGGTAATATCAAAGAAAATGGTGACACCAAAATGTGACATAGAAATATAAGGAAAAATCCTTAACCAAGTGGATAATTTTAGATACCTAGGGGCATTTATAACATCAGATTGAAGATGTACAACAGAGATTAGGAGCAGAATATGGCAAGCAAAAGCCGCATTTCAGAAAATGAAGAGTATCTTATGCAATAAGTCACTATCACTGAATGTAAGAAAGAGAGTGCTGAAATGCTATGTAGAACCAGTTTTGCTGTATGACAGTGAATCTTGGAATGTAAATGAACAAATTAAGAAGAAATTAGAAGCAACAGAGATGTGGTTCCTGAGATGAATGTTGCGAATTCCTTGGACTGCCAGAGTAACTAACGACGACTGCTTGAAACAGGTTAATGAAACTAGAACATTATATACAACAATAAGACAGAGACAAACGTCTTTCTTCGGTCACGTGATGAGAAGAGAGGCATTGGAGAACATCGTAACAACTGGAAAGATCGAGGGGAAGAGAGGCAGAGGGAGACCAAGAGAAATTATGCTGGATGGATTGAGACGGTGGCATGGAGGAATATCAGCAGCAGAGTTGATCCAGAACACCAAAGACTGAGATCTATGGAGAGCCATGAACGCCTACGCCAGCCGGCACAGCACTTGATGATGATGATGATGTACTTGATCATCCTTGTCACATGTTCTGTCTTCTCTTTTTATGTGTTTTATCATCTTTTTTGTTTTTTCTTAACCTTATGTGTTATATTATCTCTTGTTGTTTATTTATCACCTCTTGTTATTTGTTTTATCATCTATTCCATGTGTTATCACCTTTGTTATGTATCTTATCACCCTTGTTATGTGTTTTATCATCTCTTTCATGGTTTATCACTCTTTTTATGTCTTTTAGAGGAGCGCAATTGGGAGGGTACAAGCCTTATTCTGGTGCGAATAAATGCAACCTAAAGACAAAATGTCATGGCAGGACAGACCAGGCCCTAAGCCTTGGTTAGCAGCTGGTATAGGATCAAAGCTTTGACAGGCGGACAGTTAGAACATTGATTTGCTGATCCAACAGCTTCTGCAGCTTGTCTTGTTCCAGATGTATTGGTGTTACCTATCCCCTGGAGTGAACTTGGCAGGCCGAGAGAGGAATCACGCTGCATGGGCAACACATGATCTCTATATTTCAGCCCAGGCTTTATGCTATGGAGAGCTTTAATGCCACCCCTGGTCTTAACTGGTTTCGGAATCAAAGTGAGAGTTAGCAGTTGCGGGTTATAAGTCCTTGTCAATTGGGATAGTGTATGAGACATGTAGCCTTCACATCAGTTATCTCCGTTGACTCTAAGCTAATTTGTTCGTTCATGTTCCATTATTCACTGTCTTTCTGACATTCAATGATAGATTTTTCTTACTGACTTTGAAATGTGTCTCTGCATGATTTCTTGGGAAGAAAGTGTGATGGTTTTTACATCTATAAGGCTACTTTATAATTGTGTATGATGATCAGCTAAGGTGATGAGGTCAGAAGGGCATTCTTTGTCAGGAGGGGTTTGAAAGCAGACAACTGAATTGGTTAAATCAGGACACAGTTATGTTTTCACAGCTTCATACAGTGTTAGATGTTCATTATCTTCTTTTGTTCACTTGAAATGTGTCTATTTATGCAATGTTGTCTCTTTTATGAAATTCACGGTCTTTTTTAATTCACTCAGTGGTCCATAGAGTTTATCTTCCGCAGTTGTTTTTTCTAGGCCAGAAGATTTGCCTAGATAGGTCGTATTTTAGACAGTCTTAGAGTATGAGATCTATATTGTTAGATGATGTTATTCTTCAGTTTCATTTGCTGAACAGGCTCGCACACAGAGAATAGAGATTAATGGGACAGTATCCAATGGAACAGTCTTCTCAGCTTTTGCAGGCAGAGAGAAAGATTACGCCAGGTTTCAAGTGCAGCTGGCTCAGACAAACACAAGTACGTGATCAGTAATAATTTAAAACTGGGAGTTGTGTATGAATGGTCATACATTGATATGTAACAATATAACTAGTTCATAGTAAAAGCAAGTATAAACTGGTCTGGAGTGTTTGAAATCTCGGGTTTAAAAATGCAAATATTTGTTTTCAGTGAAGTACCCTATACACTCCTGTGGATGATTCATGGTGGTCCTCTCTCTCTAAATTTTTCTCTCAATCTATGTCTGACTAACAATTCACTGTATCCTACGTGTAGTATGTGTGCTATACTCAGGCTGTCTGGTGGCACTGCTTCTAGGTGTAATTCTTGTTGCTGGAAAACGTAGTGTATCTTTCTTGTAAAACTTGCTTTATAGTTGTCAACTGATTTAAGTATTATCGCCATGCTCTCCAGTGCCTGAATGCACTTATTCTTTCTTTACATCTAAGCAACACTTTTTGACGTCAGTGTATTGTCATAATCCCCCAATGGGCAAAATAAGACTATTTTAAATCAGCATTTGACAAAAATAGAAAAAAAAACAAAAACATACATTAAGCAAATCCAAGGTGTAGTGACGTCTAAGGGGATTCTCATTAATTCTTGAAGTCCCTAGAAATATGTGATAGGTCCTTTTATGTGAAACCCAACTAATGTGTAATATGTTCTCTTATTTTTTTACATCCAAGGTGTAGTGATGTTCTTAGGGGATTCTCATTAACTCTTGAAGTCAGTTAGTTAGTTAGTTAGTCAAGGTTCCAACTTCACGGCAACAGGTCGTCCCCATTATGCTCCGTTCCTGTTTCCTGTGCCAGTGAATATCACACAAAATGCTCCCCACTGTCCATTGTGAAAAGTGGAATAGGCAGGAGTCTCGGCAATCCAACAGCCCGCACAGGTACTCTTGAAGTCCCTAGAAATATGTGATAGGTTCTTTTATGTGAAACCCAACTAATGCGTAACATGTTCCCTTATTTTTTACATTTAGTCAAAGCGTACTAAAGAAATTTTGCTTCCAAGATGGCCATTTTCGCAGTGTATTTAGTTTTTTTTTAAAAAGCAGTTTTGGGAAATTACAGAAACATCTCTGTCCTATGACCATAACTTTACATGTTATGAAAAAAGAATGTTTATTAAAAAACTTGTATTCTCTCTATTCACAGCCATGGTCATTTTAATTGATGACATGGATTTCACAAACAACTTCTACAGGGATCCTGCTTTCAGTCGGTCCACAGATTACCTAAATGTTGTCAGGAGAAATGAAAGTGGAAAGCTTGAAGTTGCAGCAACATTCCCATGTGGTTAGTCACTTTTTAAATTTTTGACAGCGTTTTTTAAATCTTTACCGTGACTCATGATGAAAAAAAAAAAGCATTTTGAGGTCATTGAGATGTGGTGTAATTAAAAAATAAGAAAAACCATGTGGATTAATAAAACTGACAAATGGGCAGTTCCGAAAAATATTTTGTTTGTAAAATATATAACAAACCAAAACGATTTCTTAAAGTAACCAAACAACAAAAACTGTCATGACTTTGTCATACTCTAAGACGTGAAGTAACACCAAAGAAAGTACTGGAGGGCACAGGACAGAGAGAAAAAAAAGGTATAGACCGAGGGCAACATTTATAGAAGAGGCATCCACAGATTAGGAGCTGAGGTAGCGTTGTGGCCTCACTAATCCCAATTACTGTTGAATGCATGGACACTAAGCAGGCAAATGCAGAAACACCTAATGGCAGTGGGAAATGGTTTCTGAGAAAAATAAGAATACCATGATCAGGCAGAATAACCAATGGTTTACCATCTCATATGATCACCTGAGTCATGGGTCAGGTCTGTGTTCTTGTCATGATTAAGCCATGTGTCTACGCCATCCACGTATTTATCTCTCTGACCTCTCCTTGCGCTTTTCCTGTTAAGTTTGCCAGTTGTCATTAAGTTTTCAAGTTTATTTCTCGTCACTTGAAGTACATTCTTATTTAAATATACTGCAGGCATGATTTATTTATCGGTCTTTTTTAGTATTAGTGACTTGATGACTAAAAGTTAATTCTTATGTACACATGTGCTTTGCTTGAAATTCTAGAAAACCATAGTATCATATTCATCATAACCATCTCCTCTGTAGGTTCAAGTGATTCAGAGATTGGCACCATATTTTGCAGCATCAAGGCAGTTTTTGGTGAACATCTGCTTTTGACATCTTATCCTAAAATCTGAACAGACAGCAACCTTGTATAAGTGACCTTCACTTTGAGTGATAACTGTCTTCTCCTTTCCTTTACACATTGCAGCCTGAGACGAATTTGTGAAGATATATTACAAACTAAAAGAGCTATATTAAATAAGGCACTGTTTTTGTAAATATAATGCATTCTTACAATAGTACATTAATAAGAAAGTAGTGCTACGAAGCATTATATGCATTGTAAATACAACTTTAGTTGACAGCATATTTGTACAAGGAAATGTTTGCATCTATTTGTGCTCTTTGTTTAGGTGTGTCCATCAAAGTGCATGTGGGTGTAAGTAGTTTGGAGATTAATTTAGAGGTGGATATTTCACTCCAAAACAAAACAAGAGGTCTTCTTGGCAACTTTAATGGAAATTCCAGAGATGATTTTCTTTTACCAAATGGCAATGTTCTTGATCCTAATATCACAGAGAGACAGATCTTTTATGAATTTGCTCAGCAGTGTAAGTATTTCCTGTTATAAATAACTAATCTTAGATTTTTAACTGATCTTGTTTTAGTTAAACATTTAGGTGTCTGTATAACAGTTTGGGTAGCAGAATAGGGGTATCCCCTATCATAGGAGAAGTAAGGTGCCTTCTTGCCTCTGGTAGCGGATGGGACACTCTTGGGCAAGGTGGAATACCTGTGTAGCCCCTATCAGGGTTATGTGAAACCATGGGCTCAGGTGGTGGATGAAGTTGGAGAGCAGCCAACAGATAGTTATAGGTTAAGGTCTCCAATTTCACGACGGTAGGCAGAAGATCTCTTTTTGAAGGCAATGGCTACAGTCATCGACCAGTATAGTCACTGCTAAGAAGGAAAGCAATGACAAACTAGCTTCTTTATAGATGCCTAGAAAATCATGTTTCATCAATTAACCACAACGCTGGTGATCGTTTTAGATAGCAACACATGACTGCCCACACTTATCAGCATGGCACATGATGATAATGACAGCGAATGTTTGAATGTGAATGAACAAACCAGGAAGAGCTTGGAGGGAGTGAAGGAGATATAGTTTCTGAGGCGAATGTTATGTATACCTTTAATAGCCAGAATAACTAACAGTGAGTGCCTGGAAGAGCTTGGAGGGAGTGGAGTAGATATAGTTTCTGAGGCGAATGTTATGTATACCTTTAATAGCCAGAATAACTAACAGTGAGTGCCTGGAAGAGGCCCATGAAAGTAGAATGTTATAAACTATAAAAGAAAGAGACAGACAGTGTTTATTGGTCACATAATGAGAAGAGAGGCATTGGAGAAGATTGTGATGACTGGACATTCAGTGCTAGAAGAGGCAGAGCTAGGTATGAGAAAAATGAAGCTTCATGGTTCTAAGTTGATGGTATGGAGGAATATCATCAATAGAATTGGTTAAGAATACCAAGAATGAAGATCTGTGGAGAGACATGAATTTTTGTGCCACTGTCAAAGCACGTGATAATGAATATGTAGCATGATGGTCCTGATTTCAATGTTAGGTAGTTGGAAAATTGAAAGTAATTGATGGCAGTGGGAGAACTTAATGGGATGAAAGTGAGAAATAATTAGTTGACAGTGTGAATTTAATGTGGTGAGAGTGAGAAATGATGAGTAGACAGTGTGAGAACTGTGTAGTGAAAGTGAAAAATGATGAGTTGACAGTGTGACAACTTAATGTGGTGAGAGTGAAAAATGATGAGTAGACAGTGTGAGAACTTAGTGTAGTGAAAGTGAAAAATGGTGAGTTGACTGTGTGTGAACTTAGTGTGATGACAAAGAAACATGTTGAGTTGACAGTGAGAATTTAATGTGGTGAAAGTCAGAAATGATGAGTAGACATTGTGAGAACTTAATGTGATGAAAGTGAAAAATGATGAGTTGACAGTGTGACAATTTAATGTGGTGAGAGTGAAAAATGATGAGTTGACAGTATGAGAACTTAATGTGGTGAGAGTGAAAAAGGAAACATGTTGAGTTGACAGTGAGAACTTAATGTAGTGAAAGTGAAAAATGATGAGTTGACTTTGTAAGAACTTAATGTGGTGAAAGTGAAAAATGATGAGTTGACAGTGTGACAACTTCTGGTGAGAGTGAAAAATGATGAGTTGACAGTATGAGAACTTAATGTGGTGAGAGTGAAAAAGGAAACATGTTGAATTGACAGTGAGAACTTAATGTAGTGAAAGTGAAAAATGATGAGTTGACTTTGTGAGAACTTAATGTGGTGAAAGTGAAAAATGATGAGTTGACAGTGTGACAACTTGTGGTGAGAGTGAAAAATGATGAGTTGACAGTATGAGAACTTAATGTGGTGAAAGTGAAAAATGATGAGTTGACAGTATAAGAACTTAATGTGGTGAGAGTGAAAAATGATGAGTTGACAGTGTGAGAACTTAGTGTAGTGAGAGTGAGAAATGTTGCAGTGACAGTGTGAGAACTTAATGTGGTGAGAGTTAGAAATTACGAGTTGACAGTATGAGAACTTAGTGTTGTGAATGTCAGAAATAATCAGTTGACAATGTGAGAACATAATGTGCTGCATGTCAGTAATAAAGAACTGACAATGTGAGAACATAATGTGGTTAATGTCAGAAATTGTGAGGTGACTGTGAGAACATAGTGTTCTGAATGTCAGAAATTGTGAGTTGACTGAGAATATAATGTGATAAATATCACGAATAATGAACTGACAATGTGAGAACATAATGTGGTGAAAGTGACAAGTAATGAGTTGACAATGTGAAAACATGTGGTGTAAGTAAGAAATAAGGAGTTGACAGTTCATAATGATACAGCAGTGAAAGATTGTGCAAGCAACTTTAGCAAATATTGTTCATTGAGGCAATGTACATGACAGAAATGCAGCCTTGTAGAACAACTATAATCTACTAGTAGTATGATTTTTGTGTTTCACATAAGAAACCTGTGGTTTTGTTAATAATGATTGTGATGTTAGCAGCCCTGTTGATGCTGCTTGTGTTGTTGATGGTAATGTGGCAGGCTTATTGATGTTATGTCATGGTCACAAATCAAATAGAATTAATTAAGGTCAATGAGAGGTTAGGTATATTAGACAATAGAAAGACATCCAACTATGGACATACCAGAGACTCAAACCATTTCTCTCCAAACCATGCAATTATTCTGCTAATGGAAACTAATATGCTTAGGTACATGGCCATTTAAATGACTACTAACAGTATCATCACTCGTCAGATCTTCCTAAACAATCAGTGAAACAAATAGTCAGGTTTTTCACTTGCATTAACCTCAAAATAAAATCTTTAATAAAACCCCCAAAAAATCAAGTCTATGAGACTGATATAATAATGTATTGATAATAAAATAGATTTATTAGTATACATTTATATTTTCAGACTTGGTAACTGAAGCCACATCTGTATTTATATACAACAAAGGGGAGAGCACTAAGGATTATCAGCATTCTGAGTTTGTTCCCAGATTTGTGGATGAAGCTGAACCAAGCCTGCTGGCAGATGCCAAGAAGCTGTGTGGGCAGAACAACATGGCCTGCATATATGACTACTTTGCTACAGGCAATAATGCTTTTGCAAGAAACACTAAAGATGAGAAGGAAGCCATTGACTTTCAAGTGCAAAGTTTCCGTAAGCATTTTGCCATCAGTTTTGATACCCTTCTTTCATAACTTTGTTAGGTACTTTAATAAATTATCAGATAGTTGTTTGTGAGATCTGCATAATTGGATAAGTAAGTCAAGGACTGATTTTATGTGCCCTGAGGAGTATTGAGCATATTGTGCTAGCCTCATATTTTTATAGGCCAATCGGCACTTGAAGGGTAATCTAGTCAATATGTCCGCAAACTTTACATCACTAGACATTTCCATTTTAGGCCGTGTAAGTTTTAAAAATCTACCTGATGCAAATTTACACCCATGACAACCAGGCTGACTGGCAAGCATGCTAGCCACTGCACCACCACAGTGACATGTCCTGGGTTCAAATCCTGGACAATCTAGCTAGGATGTCCTCTTATATTCAGGTGACTAACAGTCATTTATTGACTCCATTTAATACAATAGCTCCAAGTAACTCTTGGTTTAAATTCTCTAACGCCACACTATGATTGGCCACCTTTCAATAACTCTGGATGTCTTCTCAACACTTATCCCATGACAACTTGCCATATCTGACCTACATCTGGCAGCACTGTTGAAAAAATAAGATAAGATTCTGCTACTTGACAATCAACTTACAACATGCAATGCCAAAAGCTCTGGAACACATGATGATGATATTGTTTACTTGTACCCGTGGATATTCACCGTAGCAACAGGGAATATAGTACAGATGTACATTTCTGAATGAGGCTCTAATCTTTTAAATAACATTGTAGGCTTCTCAACTGTCTAATGGTGTTACAAATGCTGGGTTTTCATGTTGAGTGTTTCAGGTACACACGTGGTCAAACATCCTCATTACAATCACATGGGGTTCTGGAGGTCAGCACGCCTTGAGGTATATTGGGTATACAATTTTTTTAAAAAAGGAACACCCACCCCCTCCCCCATTGCATGTCTTGAAGCTATTGGATATAAAATTAAAAAAAACAAAAGATAATGGACCCCTTTACACATCTTGAGGCATATTGGGCTTTACATGCCTTGAGGCATATTGGGCTTTACACGCCTTGAGGCATATTGTGCTTTACACGCCTTGAGGCATATTGGGTATTTGGTGCCAGTGTCATTTATTTATAGACCAATTAGCACTTGACAGGTGATGTGATCAAATCACCCAGGCCACTTCATCTTCCCTGGTAATTTCTTAGCATCATTTTTTTTAAAAACAACTAGCTCAACCTGAAAGTCCAGATCAGTTTTTACAAATCTGCCTCAATGAGGATTTGACCACAAGTCTATTGTGTCTGCAGGCAAGCATGTGAATCATTGCACAACATGGCTGCCATTAATGGCCTGTATGTACATTTGCCTTATGTCAATGAAGAATGCAACTGTTGAAGCATAATGAGATAGTTTGCTGGTTTATATTGGTTACCTAGGGGTCATTCTCCAGTTGACAATGGATTGTATTGTAAGGGCACTAATATGCTACTAGAGATTGCTTGCAAAAGGGAAGGAGAAAGGTGATATGGAAGGCAGTTGAGTACCTCACATTATATTTCTATTACAAATTATAAGTAGCACCTGGTTATTCGCATCAGAAAAAAATACAGTCCATATTCTTTGGGTACGTCATGACAATGGGAAAGCTGGAGTATGTCATGAAAATGGGAATGTTCTAGGGGAGGAGAGGGAGGGGAAGACTGAGAGAGATAATACTGGACAGTTTGACATTGTAGCACGAAGGAACATTGGTCTCAGAAATGATGGGTAGTACACGAGACAGATGGCTGTGGAAGACATGATCACCAATGCCACATGGCATGGATCTTAAGAAGTAGTATATTTGGAATCATATCACTTCACTCTGCTATGATAGTATATGCAATATACAATATATATACTACTACTACTACTACTACTACTAATACACTACTATTACTACTGCTAGTACTTCTACTACTACTATTACTACTACTACTACTACTACTACTACTACTACTACTACTGCTGCTGCTGCTGCTGCTGCTGCTGCTGCTGCTGCTGCTGCTGCTGCTGCTGCTGCTGCTGCTGCTGCTGCTGCTGCTACTACTACTACTATTACTACTACTAATACTACTACTACTAATACACTACTATTACTACTGCTAGTAGTAGAAAATACTGGACAGTTTGACATTGTAGCACGAAGGAACATTGGTCTCAGAAATGATGAGTAGTGGATGGCTGTGGAAGACATGATCACCAACATACTACTACTACTACTACTACTACTACTACTACTACTACTACTACTACTACTACTACTACTACTACTACTACTACTACTACTACTACTACTACTACTACTACTACTACTACTACTACTACTACTACTACTACTACTACTACTACCACATCTCCACTGCCATTAGATATTTTTCAGCTCGTCTGCTTATTGTCCATGTTTCACATCCATACAAAAGTACAGGTTCTATGTAGCACTTCAACACTCTATTTCTCATTGCAATTGATATCTTTTTATAGGTCAGTATGTTTCTCATCTTGAAAAAGGCTACCATAGCGATTCTAGTTCTAATTTCAAGGCACCTGCCTTCAGATGGTATGACTATTCTGAGATAATTGTACAGATTCACTTGTTTAAAAATATTCCCATGTACATTGTGGTATTTCTTTCTTCCTAGCTATGATCATAATCTGTAAATACCTTAACTTTATTATAAACTGAGAGTTTGAAATGATTTTGCCCTCCTGGCAGTTTACAGTACAATAATTATTGCATGTCATCCACAGACAACACTCCACCCACAATAATGTTGTCAGAGAGCAACAACAACATGAACCACACCCACTGGCTGGTGTATGAGGGTCAACAAAATTCTCTCAGAGTTGAAGCTCATGATAGTGATGGTGATCAAGTAAGCTATGAACTAACTGGGGGTGCCGCTGGCATAGTGCTTTACCAGACAGGAAGTGTCATCTACACACCCAGTCTTCAAGCTCCTATCAGTCTTGGGTGGGTTGCCTGTTTGTCATTGTTAAATTGTTTAGTAGGTTTTTGTAATCATACACTATATATGTTCTGGCTTTTATTTTTATCTTGTTAATTCCATAAAGAGTACTCATTTATTGGTGGCGTCTTCCATCATCACAGATTTGTACAAATTGGCCTGGGCTAACAGGCTGACCATGTTTGAAATGGGTTCCAGTAAATGTCCTGGGAAGTAAAGATGGCTGGGCTTGATACTGACCCCATCACCCACCGATTAGTCAATTGATCTATACAAATATGGGTCTAGCCCCATATGTCCAATGCACCTAGGGCATGTGAAATGGACATTTACTTATCCTCATGATGTAGGAGGTCCTTTACTTATCATGATGTAGTAGGTTTTTTACTTACTTATCATCATGATGTTGTAGGTCCTTTACTTACTTATCATCATGATATAGTTGGTCTTTTACTTACTTATCATTATGATATAATTGGTCTTTTACTTACTTATCATTATGATATAGTTGGTCTTTTACTTACTTATAATCATTATGTTGTAGGTCCTTTTCTTACTTATCATCATGATATAGTTGGTCTTTTACTTACTTATCATTATGATATAGTTGGTCTTTTACTTACTTATCATTATGATATAGTTGGTCTTTTACTTACTTATCATTATGATATAGTTGGTCTTTTACTTACTTATCATTATGATATAGTTGGTCTTTTACTTACTTATCATTATGATATAGTTAGTGCTTTACTTACTTATCATTATGATATATTTGGTCTTTTACTTATTTATCATTATGATATAGTTGGTCTTTTACTTACTTATCATTATGATATAGTTGGTCTTTTACTTACTTATCATCATGATGGTGTAGGTCTTTTACTTACTTATCATTATGATATAGTTGGTCTTTTACTTACTTATCCTCATGATGTAGTAGGTCCTTTACTTATCATGATGAGGTAGGTCTTTTACTTACTTATCATTATGATGAGGTAGATCTTTTACTTACTTATCATTATGATATAGTTGGTCTTTTACTTACTTATTGTTATAATATAGTTGGTCTTTTACTTACTTATCATTATGATATAGTTGGTCTTTTACTTACTTATCATTATGATATAGTTGGTCTTTTACTTACTTATCATTATGATATAGTAGGTCTTTTACTTACTTATCATTATGATATAGTAGGTCTTTTACTTACTTATCATTATGATATAGTAGGTCTTTTACTTACTTATCATTATGATATAGTTGGTCTTTTACTTACTTATCATTATGATATAGTTGGTTTTTTACTTACTTATCATTATGACATAGTTGGTCTTTTACTTACTTATCATTATGATATAGTAGGTCTTTTACTTACTTATCATTATGATGGTGTAGGTGTTTTACTTATCATTATGATATAGTTGGTCTTTTACTTACTTATCATTATGATATAGTTGGTCTTTTACTTACTTATCATTATGATATAGTAGGTCTTTTACTTACTTATCATTATGATATAGTAGGTCTTTTACTTATCATTATGATATAGTTGGTCTTTTACTTACTTATCATTATGATGAGGTAGGTCTTTTACTTACTTATCATTATGATATAGTTGGTCTTTTACTTACTTATCATTATGATATAGTTGGTCTTTTACTTACGTATCATTATAATATAGTAGGTCTTTTACTTACTTATCATTATGATATAGTTGGTCTTTTACTTACTTATCATTATGATATAGTTGGTCTTTTACTTACTTATCATCATGATGGTGTAGGTCTTTTACTTACTTATCATCATGATATAGTTGGTCTTTTACTTACTTATCATTATGATATAGTTGGTCTTTTACTTACTTATCATTATGATATAGTTGGTCTTTTACTTACTTATCATTATGATATAGTAGGTCTTTTACTTACTTATCATTATGATATAGTTGGTCTTTTACTTACTTATCATTATGATATAGTTGGTCTTTTACTTACTTATCATTATGATATAGTTGGTCTTTTGCTTACTTATCATTATGATATAGTTGGTCTTTTACTTATCATGATATTGTTGGTCTTTTACTTACTTATCATTATGATATAGTTGGTCTTTTACTTACTTATCCTCATGATGTAGTAGGTCCTTTACTTATCATGATGTTGTAGGTTTTTTACTTACTTATCATCATGATGTTGTAGGTCTTTTACTTACTTATCATTATGATATAGTTGGTCTTTTACTTACTTATCATTATGATATAGTTAGTCTTTTACTTACTTATCATCATGATATAGTTGGTCTTTTACTTACTTATCATTATGATATAGTTGGTCTTTTACTTAATTATCATTATGATATTGTTGGTCTTTTACTTACTTATCATTTTGATATAGTTGGTCTTTTACTTACTTATCATTATGATATAGTTGGTCTTTTACTTACTTATCATTATGATATAGTTGGTCTTTTACTGACTTATCATTATGATAATGTTGGTCTTTTACTTACTTATCATTATGATATAGATGGGCTTTTACTTACTTATCATTATGATATAGTAGGTCTTTTACTTACTTATCATCATGATATAGTTGGTCTTTTACTTACTTATCATTATGATATAGTTGGTCTTTTACTTACTTATCATTATGATATAGTTGGTCTTTTACTTACTTATCATTATGATATAGTTGGTCTTTTACTTACTTATCATTATGATATAGTTGGTCTTTTACTTACTTATCATTATGATATAGTTGGTCTTTTACTTACTTATCATTATGATATAGTTGGTCTTTTACTTACTTATCATTATGATATAGTTGGTCTTTTACTTACTTATCATTATGATATAATTGGTCTTTTACTTACTTATCATTATGATATAGTTGGTCTTTTACTTACTTATAATCATTATGTTGTAGGTCCTTTTCTTACTTATCATCATGATATAGTTGGTCTTTTACTTACTTATCATTATGATATAGTTGGTCTTTTACTTACTTATCATTATGATATAGTTGGTCTTTTACTTACTTATCATTATGATATAGTTGGTCTTTTACTTACTTATCATTATGATATAGTTGGTCTTTTACTTACTTATCATTATGATATAGTTAGTGCTTTACTTACTTATCATTATGATATATTTGGTCTTTTACTTATTTATCATTATGATATAGTTGGTCTTTTACTTACTTATCATTATGATATAGTTGGTCTTTTACTTACTTATCATCATGATGGTGTAGGTCTTTTACTTACTTATCATTATGATATAGTTGGTCTTTTACTTACTTATCCTCATGATGTAGTAGGTCCTTTACTTATCATGATGAGGTAGGTCTTTTACTTACTTATCATTATGATGAGGTAGATCTTTTACTTACTTATCATTATGATATAGTTGGTCTTTTACTTACTTATTGTTATAATATAGTTGGTCTTTTACTTACTTATCATTATGATATAGTTGGTCTTTTACTTACTTATCATTATGATATAGTTGGTCTTTTACTTACTTATCATTATGATATAGTAGGTCTTTTACTTACTTATCATTATGATATAGTAGGTCTTTTACTTACTTATCATTATGATATAGTAGGTCTTTTACTTACTTATCATTATGATATAGTTGGTCTTTTACTTACTTATCATTATGATATAGTTGGTTTTTTACTTACTTATCATTATGACATAGTTGGTCTTTTACTTACTTATCATTATGATATAGTAGGTCTTTTACTTACTTATCATTATGATGGTGTAGGTGTTTTACTTATCATTATGATATAGTTGGTCTTTTACTTACTTATCATTATGATATAGTTGGTCTTTTACTTACTTATCATTATGATATAGTAGGTCTTTTACTTACTTATCATTATGATATAGTAGGTCTTTTACTTATCATTATGATATAGTTGGTCTTTTACTTACTTATCATTATGATGAGGTAGGTCTTTTACTTACTTATCATTATGATATAGTTGGTCTTTTACTTACTTATCATTATGATATAGTTGGTCTTTTACTTACGTATCATTATAATATAGTAGGTCTTTTACTTACTTATCATTATGATATAGTAGGTCTTTTACTTACTTATCATTATGATATAGTTGGTCTTTTACTTACTTATCATCATGATGGTGTAGGTCTTTTACTTACTTATCATCATGATATAGTTGGTCTTTTACTTACTTATCATTATGATATAGTTGGTCTTTTACTTACTTATCATTATGATATAGTTGGTCTTTTACTTACTTATCATTATGATATAGTAGGTCTTTTACTTACTTATCATTATGATATAGTTGGTCTTTTACTTACTTATCATTATGATATAGTTGGTCTTTTACTTACTTATCATTATGATATAGTTGGTCTTTTGCTTACTTATCATTATGATATAGTTGGTCTTTTACTTATCATGATATTGTTGGTCTTTTACTTACTTATCATTATGATATAGTTGGTCTTTTACTTACTTATCCTCATGATGTAGTAGGTCCTTTACTTATCATGATGTTGTAGGTTTTTTACTTACTTATCATCATGATGTTGTAGGTCTTTTACTTACTTATCATTATGATATAGTTGGTCTTTTACTTACTTATCATTATGATATAGTTAGTCTTTTACTTACTTATCATCATGATATAGTTGGTCTTTTACTTACTTATCATTATGATATAGTTGGTCTTTTACTTAATTATCATTATGATATTGTTGGTCTTTTACTTACTTATCATTTTGATATAGTTGGTCTTTTACTTACTTATCATTATGATATAGTTGGTCTTTTACTTACTTATCATTATGATATAGTTGGTCTTTTACTGACTTATCATTATGATAATGTTGGTCTTTTACTTACTTATCATTATGATATAGATGGGCTTTTACTTACTTATCATTATGATATAGTAGGTCTTTTACTTACTTATCATCATGATATAGTTGGTCTTTTACCTACTTATCATTATGATATAGTTGGTCTTTTACTTACTTATCATTATGATATAGTTGGTCTTTTACTTACTTATCATTATGATATAGTTGGTCTTTTACTTACTTATCATTATGATATAGTTGGTCTTTTACTTACTTATCATTATGATATAGTTGGTCTTTTACTTACTTATCATTATGATATAGTTGGTCTTTTACTTACTTATCATTATGATATAGTTGGTCTTTTACTTACTTATCATTATGATATAGTTGGTCTTTTACTTACTTATCATTATGATATAGTTGGTCTTTTACTTACTTATCATTATGATATAGTTGGTCTTTTACTTACTTATCATTATGATATAGTTGGTCTTTTACTTACTTATCATTATGATATAGTTGGTCTTTTACTTACTTATCATTATGATATAGTTGGTCTTTTACTTACTTATCATTATGATGGTGTAGGTCTTTTACTTACTTATCATTATGATATAGGTGGTATTTTACTTACTTATCATTATGATATAGTTGGTCTTTTACTTACTTATCATTATGATATAGTTGGTCTTTTACTTACTTATCATTATGATGGTGTAGGTCTTTTACTTACTTATCATTATGATATAGGTGGTATTTTACTTACTTATCATTATGATATAGTAGGTCTTTTACTTACTTATCATCATGGAGGTCATCACTCTCCTAATGGTCCAGAGAAAAGTTTCTTGATTGGTTGCCAGCTCTCCTGTCTCATGTTCAAGGTGTTTGTGATGTCCAGTGTCCATCTTCATGCTGGTTGACCCCTGCCTTGTCCTCCAGGAACCCTGCCTTCCATCACTGGTCTGTCCTAGCCACTGAGACTTGTACTATAAGCTAAAATAAAGGGATCCTTTTACATGCCTAAAGCAGACTTGAGCATATGGTGCTAAACCCATATTTTTATAGACCAAGGGGCACTGGACAGGTAATGTGGTCAGTATTATGTCAACTGATTTTACTTCTGAAGACCTTTCCTGGTGCTCATGTTAAATTTAATCTACTGTAGTATTTCGTTGTTCTTAGAGATACTTGTGATCTCAATTTTATGTTGTATTCTGAGCTTAGTTGATCAATGCGTACAACCCCTTCATCCACTAGATGTTGAAAATTGCAATAATTCTTTGTGACTAATATTATACCAACATGTCATAACTTATATTGTATCATCACATATGGTTGATAAGTTATCTGATGACAATTCATTTCATACAGTTTTTCTCTCATATAATTTATACTAGAGAAAAAAGGTCTGGGAAAAGCCTCTTTACATGTTGATATTCACCTACTTCGTTATTAGATTTATTTGCTCCTGAGTATCAGTCATGAAAATATTACTCATGGCAGTCGTGCTAGCAAAGTTAATAGCTAACTGTCATGAGCTTGTCTGACACAGGTTTGAAACATGGGCTCGTTGCTTGCCAAAGTGAGGGAAAGATTGGACACCTATTCCTCCCTTGCTCTCAGGCCTACAAAATGTGATGACGCTATCACATCACTGATCCATTCATGAAACTGCTTTGGGATATTTAAAAAATCACATTACTCATAAATATCTTTTTCTTGTTTCTTTGAGACTCCTATTTGAATATAGGCCCACAACCACTAATGTCAAACAGTTTGTTCAGGGATGGCTGGATGTTGGCTGATTGTTCTTTTTTTCTATGGTGTGGGAACTTGGAAGCAACAGGGAGTTGTTCCTAAGAGAAATGTTGCAAATTCCTTGGACTGCCAATATAACTAGCGATGATTGCCTGAAAAAGGCTAATGAAACTAGAACATTATATACAACAATAATAAAGAGACAAACAGCTTTCTTTGGTCAAGTGATGAGAAGAGAGGCATTTGAGAACATCCTGGTGACTTTAAAGATCGGAGGAAGAAAGACAGAGGTTGACCAAAAGAAATGATGCTGGATGGATTAAGACGGTGGCATGGAGGAATATCAGCAAAAGAGTTGATCCAGAAAACCAAAGACCGAGATCTGTGGAGAGACATGAATGCCTATGCCAGCTGGCATGGCACTTGATGATGATGATGGTGTGGAATAGCCATTCTCAGACCAACCCTCGTTAGTTGCCTTTTATGACATGCACATGGGATTCTACAGTGTTACTGTTGTATGCTTCCCCCTTCGGGATCCCGATAATACATGAGTGAACTCATAAATATATTGACCCCTAAATAAAGACAATATAAATTTCATAAAATATTTACTCTTAATTAAAGACATACAATAAAATATTGAAATTGAACTAGCGGTCAATATAGAATATATAGAAGTAGAACAGTGTAAATATCTGTCCACATCTGTTGTAGATTTACTGATTTACCTGGTGTACAGAATGATTGTTTCTGACACCAGTACACAGTAGTCACAGTAAGAAAAGCATTCTTTTACTTGCCTTCGGTGTATAGACATCTGTTCTAGACCCATATTTTTATAGGCCCATCAATCCTCCAGGGATGATGCGGTCAGTATCATACCAGCCGCCTTGACTACCCAAGACATTCTCTTGTACCCATTCTAAAACAAGAGTCAAGATAAACTTAATACCGGGTGTTTGTAAAGTCTCACTACACTTTGTATGTAGAACAAATTTGAAAATTGAAGTACATGACATCATCAAATAATGTGCTAACAATTCATTAAAATTAGTTACAATAGTCACTACTATGGTCTAATGCTGTTTGTGGGAAGCTGGAAAGTACCAATGAAGTATTCATTATAACAGGTGTTGGAAATGTCCACCACAGACTTCAAGACATGACTGTACACATCTCTTCACATTGTTAAATACCTTCTGCAATGACTGTTGTTATTTCCGTGTGTATTGCCCGCCATTTAGAAACACTTGTTCAACCAAAAAAGTTATTTCTTCCGTTAATAACACCATTCTATTTGGAATGCAAAGAATTACTCCAGCAGATGACAGCCATTCGCTACAAATTGCTTCATGATGGACTGTGGTGCACATTTTTTGATGATGTCATGTACTTCATTTTTCAAAGTTGTTCTACATACAAAGTGTAGTGCAACTTTATAAATACCCGGTATAATTTCTGGTATATTTACAGCATTAGAGCCAAGGATTCTAATGGAGCCTACTCCCCAATTCTGAGAATTGCCATAGCTGTTTGTCCAGTCTGCAGTCAACATGGAACATGCAGCATCAATGAAGCTCAGGCTGAGTTCCTGGAGGGACAGTTCCAGATACTGAAGTGCAACTGTTACCCTGCCTACACAGGTGAGATCACTTTAGATTTGAATCTTAAGATCTTCACAATGAGTAAATTACAGAATAATGCAAGCTGTTTGAGGTGGCACATACTGCAGGTTTAGCTACCTGCAGTCACTTCTTGGAGCTCATAAAGGGGAGCCAGGGTGTCCACAAAAACAGTAACTCTTGTACATATATACATGCATGCATACATAAAACTCACATGGGGATGCACACACACGCACACAGGCAGGCAGACAGACAGAGAGAGAGAGATGGGCACAAAATCACACAAAGGCACACTCGTAAACATACACATGCAGACACACAAGCACATACAAACACACAGACACAAGCACACACACCACAAAGAGACACATGCATACTTGTGTTTGTGTACCTGATTCTCTCTGCCCCCTCTCTGTCTCTCTCTCTCTTTCTCACTCACACACACACTCACATACACACGCACTAGTATCAACCTCTTCCAACTGCTCATGGATGCCACTAACAAACAGAATCCAACTCTCACCAGACGCCTGTTCACCTTGACCATCAGATTCATTCATCAGTATCTACTACCAGACCTTCGAACCTGCAATACCACTTTGAGTTGGGCCCTCCCCACCAAACCCACGTTGTTTGCCCTCATGTTTAATTTGTATAGAAGCAGGTTTCCCTCATCATATTTCAAGACCATCATCTTCTTTCATTCTACCCTGACAGTTTGTCATTCATTGGATCTTGTCATGCATATCCCTATCTGTCCCATATTTTCTAGAAGATGCCCAGTACAGACAATGGCCACAAGGATGACTGTATTATTGTCAAAGACCCAACTAATTCTGTGAAATGTAGGGACCCTTTTCCATGCCTCCAGACATATTGGGTATATTGTGCAAGCCCCATAGTTTTATAGACCAATTAGCACTAGATGTGTGATGTGGCTGATATAATATTGGGTATATTGTGCAAGCCCCATAGTTTTATAGACCAATTAGCACTAGATGTGTGATGTGGCTGATATAATATTGGGTATATTGTGCAAGCCCCATAGTTTTATAGACCAATTAGCACTAGATGTGTGATGTGGATGATATAATATTGGGTATATTGTGCAAGCCCCATAGTTTTATAGACCAATTAGCACTAGATGTGTGATGTGGCTGATATAATATTTGGTATATTGTGCTAGCCCCATAGTTTTATAGATCAACTAGCTGTCCCGGCCCGGCTTCGCCCAGCCCCTGGTGGGGAGCATCTCATTTAATTCATATAAGTAGACATATAAGCTCCCGTTCCCGACTATCTACCTGTCTGTCTGTCTGTCTATTATTAGAAAGAGCACTTGAAAGATCTTTACATCTTCCCCCAACAATTAACTTGGGTAAATGGAGCGTCTCATTTAATTCATATTCGGCCCCTGCTCCGGTTCCCGTTCCCATATAAGAAGCCCGGCCCCTGGCAGGAAGCGTCTCATTTAATTCATATAAGTAGTCATATAAGCTCCAGTTCCCGTTCCCGGAAATATGGCGAACAGATTGGAAGAAAACAATCTTCATCCAAATAACTAAATAGGGAGCAGGGGAGGAGGAAGTGGAGATTGGGGGGGGGGGAGGAGGAGGAGGGGAGAAGAGGGGGAGGATTAGAGGGAAGCAGGAAGTGGAGATGGGGGAGGAGGAGAGGGAAGGAGGAGGATGGGAGGAGGAGGAGGAGGAGGATTATAACGCATATCCCTGTAGATAACTGTAGCGAAAAGGTCCACCTATTTGAGAAATATGCAACAATTTTACATATATAGCAATACTATTAGAAGTTATGTCCCCTCGCTATATATACATTATAATGTAAATTAAATATTAAGTAAATAACTGTTTGTACACTAAAAAAACTATGACAGTTGGCAGCACAGAAATGAGAAGAAGACGTGTAGAAAATTTCATCTCAATCGGATGGACCGTTCGCGAACGCATAAATAACATACATTCATACAGACAGACATTGTATTTTATATATATAGATTAGCATTAGATGTGTGATGTGGCCGATGTAATGTTGGGTATATTGTGCAAGCCCCATAGTTTTATAGACCAATTAGTACTAGATGTGTGATGTTTTAAACATCCACGCCTTGATTGGGATTTCAAGACTGAGCTGACAGGCAAGCATTCTAGCTACTGTGCCACCCTGCCTAAAATAGGTGCCATGAAATGTTTGGGAAGTAAATACAGCCAGCTTGACATTGATTACATTGCCCATCAAGTGCTGATTGGTCTATAAAAAAATGTGGTAGAATGTGCAGAAGATAAATAAGATTGAATGTTTCTACAGTATATGGCTGAGACCCTGTATTATCTGAGTGGGGGACTCATTCTCACTGCCTATTTGACTGATACCCTGTATTATCTGAGTGGGGCGACTCATTCTCACTGCCTGTATGACTGATACCCTGTATTTTATGAGTAGGGTCTCATTCTGGCTTGTTTATGTGAAACATCAGGTGACAGCTGTGAGTCTGAGCTCAATGCCTGTCAGTTATCTCCCTGTTCTGAGGGACAGAACTGCACTGACCTGACAGCAGCCCAGCAGGGAAACAGCTCTGTGGGCTACAGTTGTGGACCTTGTCCGGCTGGTACCACAGATGTGAATGGATCATGTGAAGGTGAGTGGTACTATAAGTGTGAATGGGTCATGTGAAGGTGAGTGGTACTATAAGTGTGAAAGGATCATGTGAAGGTGAGTGGTACTATAAGTGTGAAAGGATCATGTGGGTGTCCAAGGAAATGAGCAGGCTGACAGTTTTGCAGGTAAAGCTACTGTGGAGGTCACACCAGCCATCGACCAGGCTGATATACTGAATGCTCTACGAGAAGTAAGTCGTTTGCAAGAACCAAGTGATGACTGTGAATCTACATCCATGGTTAGACTGCGAGAATAGCAAGTTAAAAGAAGTGTGATCAAACACAATATTTTCATAATAAACAATATTTTCATAATAACACAATAATTGCAAAGGTATATAAACTATACAATTGTACAAACTAAAATAAACACTCAAGAGATTCATAAAAATAGAACATTATACACAACTATAAGAAGGAGACAGTCTTTGGTCATACGATGAGAAAAGAGACATTAAAAAACATTGTGATGACGGGTCAGATCAGCAGTAAAAAGGCAGAGGCAGACCAAGAGAAATGGTGCAGGCGACGGCATGGAGGGATAGCATCAATGGAATGGACCCACAATACCAGGGCCTAAGATCTGCAGAGAGACATGAACGCCTACACCATATGCCAGGACACATGATGATTATGATGTTGATGGAGTCGTTTAATGTGTGTAATACATGTTTTTTAGAAATGAGCCAGTGTAGTGGGTAGCTCACTTCCCAACACAGTGATCCCGAGTTCCAACTTCTGTAATGTCATGTATGGATTTGTTGTGATCAGCGTGGCCCTTGGGTCGGCTGATCATCAGCAGCATCATGTGCCATGTGAAGTGGCTTAGGCATTCATGTGTCCTCACAGATCTCAGTCCTTTGTGTTCTGGATCAATTCTATTGATTATATTCCTCCGTGTCATCACTTGAGGCCATCACACATCATTTTCATTGGGTCTGCCTCTGTCCCTTTTACAATCAATGCTTCCAGTTGTCAAAATGTTCTCCATTGTCTCTTGTCTTCTTACATGACCAGAGAATGCTGTATGTCTCTTTCTTAAAATTCTGTTCTACTTTCATTAGCCTTTTCCAGGCAATCATTGTTACTTATTCTGGCTGTCCAAAGTATTCACAACATCCATCTCAGAAACCACATCCTCATTTGTTTATTTATATTCCGAGATTCACGTCCTTACTGCAAGGTAGTTAGTTGCATTCATTTTACAGGACGTTGCAGTCGACCTCAGTGTTTTTTAGCTGTTTGTTATTTCTTGGCAAGTTTACGTTTAGTAGTTTGCCATTGCTTAATGAATGATCGGTACTCATACCTTTATATGGAAACCAATGCAAGGTGGTCTGCCTCCAGATCATCCGCAGCTGTATTTTGAACGCGGCATGTGGGGTTACGAATTGCAATCGTAACTCCTTAGCCACAGAACCAGCTACCACAATAGATAGATTCAATGTAACATTTATATACTTTCTTTGTGACATTCAATGAAAGTAACCTAATACATAAGACACTTTTCACCTTCTGAAATGCAGCTTTTGCTTAACCTTTTATACCTTAATCTCTGTCACACGTTTTCCATTTGATGTTATGATCATCCCCAAATATTTGAATTCATTAACATTGTTAAGCATATCTATTTGCTTTGAAAAATTAACAACTAGGTTCTTAAAAATATTGTTTGGGCTGTAAGAGCTGCAGGACTGAAGCTGGGTCATTATGTTTTGACCTTGTACATGTCATGTACTGACAGCTGGGAATCACCATGCCAAAGTGATTACGCTGCCTGCCTCACATTCTGAAGGTCATGGGTTAGACTCCAGCCTATGTTGTTCGATTCATGAGTGCAGTTTTCACTGAGACTCAAGGGGGTAATCGCTGGAGCTACTGAGTTTATGCTTTATTAGACAGGCTGCCTTGTGGAACGAGGCCGAACCATATGGAATCAATCCTGGTGCAATGAAGTTGCTGCTCTTGCCCTTTGAACCCTTGTAAAATCCTGACAGCTGTAAACACGGCCTTTCCTTTAGCCTTTGTTTTTCCAAACATAATCTAAACATAACCTAAGCCACAGCTGTGATTGCCTGACCAGCTTGTCCGGTTGCTGTGTAAATAACACAGAAACAGGAATTTATTTAGCTTGTGTTTATTCATTAGATTATGTATACTTCTGTTACAGATATAAATGAATGCCTTGACAGCACAACGTGTGACCAAGGGTGTCTGAACACATACAGGTCATACAGTTGTTACTGCAGGTCAGGGTTTAGACTGAGCCAGACCAACAACCAAGCTTGCATTGGTAATATTGTTTTCTTGTGTGTTAGTCATTCATAGATATAGATGGTAGTTGATGATATTTTGATAAAGTGTGTGCATTATAGCTAGAAATTATGCATGTTTTTCTTCATACAATGGCATAATGAGATGGGGTGGGAAGTTCCCTTCCTCACTGCCTCTCCTTCCCAGGGAACACTGAAAGTTGTCTGCTACCCACTTTATGAGACTGGGTCAACCCCAGAGCTCTACTGGTCAGAAAAGATCATCCTGCCTGTGCTGGTCACTGAACACAAACCACTGTATTGGCAGGCAAATACACAAACCACTGTGCCACAACATCTCCTGGAGAGAAAGAACCACCATCTTTACATGTCCCAAGTAACAATAGCAGTAACGAGGAAGAAAGAAGTGCTTTTTTATTTTTGAAAGGCAGTCTGCTGGTATGAGGTGAAGATAACGAAGTGTATGTGATGGGAGAATTGGGCAAAAAAAATAGCATAATGTGAACAATGTTTGAGTACTTTTCATGATACAATAGCAGATAGTAATGGCAATGGGGGAAAACACTAATTAATTTATGTTTAGAACATGACATATTCTGATTCAGTGCCAAATAAAAGGTAGATGTGGACCAAACCTGGTACACAATCAAATCAACAAGTATTATAATGTACATTTCCGTTCATTGAGCTATGAAATTGCAAAAGATATCCCAAAACCATAGAATGGCGATGTATTGTCCTTATATCCAAATGGGAGGTCACTTTCAGCAATATATTATCCATCCACATTGACGTGAATAGGCCTTATGTTCATACCAGAATACGATCAGCATTGCCAGTAGTGGGTTGTGCTCAGTATTTAAATCTCAAATCCCGAAACAACCAAATAAATCAATATATTATCCTTCGGCAGTGAATCTGTTAATAGCTAATATATTTGCAACATAGATAATGAGACATTAAAACAGTGTACAAATTGAGCAATATGCCTGAAACATAACAGACATACTTGTTAGACAAAGCAATAGAATATACCTGATATGTTTATTTCCTTCCAAGGAAGTAAGGTTTCTTGCAAAAGGGTCGCATATAAAAAGAAAGTATCAGAATAAGAGTAAAGGGAATTTTATTCTACATGCAGCTGTTTATTATTTTGATTATGTTGAGAAATGTTGAGAAAAATCATATGTATACATGATTTTGAAGTTCACATTTCACATAGATTTTATTTACAAACTAATTTGAGACTTACTGCCTGACCCTCATTTTTAATGCTAATGTTGAGAAATATTATTTTAAAGAAGTATTAATCTTTATATAGTAGATCATCATCAAGTGCCTTGCTGGCTAGAATGGGCAGTCATGCTTCTCCACAAATTGTGATCTCTGATGGCATGGATTAATTCATGTGTTGACTTCCTCCTGTGCCATGTCAAGAGACTGTCAGGAATTTTCTCTAGCTGTCATCCTCCGTCTCTTGTTCCACAAATTAATCTGGTTATTACGACTTGTTCCAGTTTTTGTTATAACGTGGCCAACAAAATTATAACTGCCTCTTTCTGATGATTGTATAAGTTGTCTTTGCAACTTAGCTTCCCTCGAAACATCCAGATTAATCATTTTGGCTGTCTAATGAATGTCCAGCATTCTTCTATAACACAACATCCCTTTGGATGTTTTTCGCCTGTTTACTAATTGCCCAGGATTCACAGCCATATGTTCTATGTAACATGCAATAACTATTTTTCTAACTTCCAATGACAAACACTTATTTCATAAAATGTTCTTCATTTGATAGAATTCAGTTCTTACTTGTCCTATTATGTTCTTTACCACTGTGATGCATCTTCAACCACTATCTATCATTTCCTGTAACTCCTTCTGATTTTTTTTTTACTACCAACACGGTGTCATCAGCATAACATAAGTTATTTATATTGTGTCCACCAACAAGAATCCCTGACATATTTTCTGTAGATCTCATTATATGTTCACTGTACAATGAGAACAACCTTGTCTGGCGCCCTGCTTTATTCACCAAAATGTTCCTAAACGATTGTTGATTCTTATGTCAGTTGTTTGCTGCCAATATATGTTATTTATTATTTGCAGATTTTGGCCTTCAGTGTTTAGTTGCTCTAGTAATTTGATTACTTTCTCATGTTTCACATTGCCAAATGCTTTGGTGTAGTCTATTAAGCATAAGTACAGATATGTAAAGATATAATAATTGCAGTTTTACAAGCAACATAGTCCATATTTTCTCTTTAGCTGAGGAAGGACATTATACATGACTGCATGCAGCTTAGAGGTCAAGCCAGCCTGATCAAATGAGTTCCATAAATGTCTAGGAACTACTGTGGTGTAGTGGCTAGATGCTCACCTGTGGGACCAGTTGTTATGGGTTCAAATCCACAATCCAACAAAAATAGACCTGGGCGCCGAGGTTGACTCAGCCAAGAATGGGTACCAGGAATGTCTTGGGAAGTAAAGGCAGCAGCCATGATACTGACCACATCAGCCACTGAGTGATGTTTGGTCTATAAATATATTGGTTGCTGTTTCAGTTATTAAGTTGCTAGATTTGACTGTCCATTGATGTGTGTCAATTTTGCCCACAGACATCAATGAATGTGAAGAGAGAACATCAGGCTGTATACAGGAGTGCACAAACACAGCAGGAAACTACACATGTTCGTGTACACAGGGGTACACACTGGGCACTGATGGGAAAACATGTATCATTGGTGAGTTGTTCCTAATGCTGTAATGTATGTGATATAATGTCCCCACAACCTCAAAATCTACAATGATCTGCTTGTGAAATTTGGAGATCAGACATGGCATCTACTACAAACTCTAAACGTGTCATATCTTAAGAGGTTGAGGACAGTGTTATCAAGACATATTTTTCTTTTCATATGACTTTGGTGATGCCATACTCTAATTTATGGATTCGATAGATCATAGATGCCGGGCTCCCTGGTCTAGGAGTTACACGACTTTCTCCGTAATCCTGTATACTCTCGTAAGTAACGTGATGTGTGCAAGAATTGGTAGCGGTTCTGTCTGCGTCGGTAACTTACGGGGTATGTGAGCCGGTCGCTCAGAAAGCAATGGAAAACTACTGAGCGTAATCTTGGCAAGAAATCAACAATCAGCTGAAAGATGTTGATGTTAACAGCGATGTCCTGAAAAGGATATGCGAACAAAAAAAAATATCATAGATAGCGTCAAATGTTGTATGTCAACATATAGGAGTTAAAGTATAAGTTAGCATGACTGCAAGAGTTAATATAAAGTAAATTAATACTCTTTGGTACTAGAAGCTATAGAAAAGGTCTATGACAAGATGTCTGACCTTAGCAGGCAAGGTTGTGGGGTGGGGGGGGGGGGGGGGGGATGGAATAGGTCCCTTGTGCAATCTGCAGTTAAAATGATCCAGCTGTCGCAAATCGTAATGAGCAGACTGAATAACTGCTGCTATGGCACCATATTAAAGTGTGAAAACCTACCCTAAGCAGAATGTTTACAGTATCTGATGTTTCTCCTGCTGGTACACTAAAATTGACACAGTGGTGATCTTTCACTGATAAATAAAGAATTAATTTTCACTGAATATGGTCATATGGTCCTCTAAAAAGTACTGGAGAGTTTTGGTCATAGACCATAACTTTAGGAAGGGAAAAACCCAACTGCATCTCCCCGTGGTAGAGGATGGAAACACACCACGGTGTGGCTAACACAGCTCTGGGGACTGAGTATCCACCGAAATAAGTGGACAACTCTGCAGCTGAGCAGAGCAGGGCACTCACTTGTCCTTACAGTAGGAAATGACTGTTAAAGGTAGAGGTAAAAGACCACCATGTGAATGTGGAAAGCAAGGGGAAACCACCACATTATTTTCCCAAGACTTCATGGCAAAACACATATCAGAGTTAGTGAACAACGTTAATGGCTGTCTTAGGACATTCTCGTCCGGTAGGGACAGTCATGAGCCACAGGTGACACCAGACCGTCATCCAGCTACTGTTGGCAAAACTATAAATAAAATAAATAAATTTAGAGTAGGAACATGGAATGTTAGGACATTAAATGAGCTAGGAAAGTTGAGAGGCATTGGAGAACATCGTGACAACTGGAAAGATCAAGGGGAAGAGAGGCAGAGGCAGACCAAGAGAAATGATGCTGGATGGATTGAGACGGTGGCACAGAGGAATATCAGCAGCAAAGTTGATCCAGAAAACCAAAGACCGAGATCTGTGGAGAGCCATGAACGCCTACGCCAGCTGGCAGGGCACTTGATGATGATGATGATGGTCATAGAATCCAATCAATTAATTTATCTATCATTTGTGATTTTCTCCAGCCATCCATGTTCTGATGCATTTCCACATTGTCCTTACGTAGTCTTCAATGTTTCCTTTCTCTCATGGAGCCATTTGGTACTGATTATATAATTATAGGAACCAGTCGTTAGCATACTTCCCTACTTGCCTGAACTCCCATATCAACCCTGCCCAAAACGTACCAAGAAATGAGCTGAGACATAAAGATGGCCGGTGTATTATTGATCATAATCACCCATTAAGTACCTATTGGACTATGAAAATATGGGGCTGGGACCATGTGAACAATATGCCTCAGGGGAGTAGAACCATATTTTATGTATTTACTTATAGTACGAGGTCTATTCTAAAATCAACCTCCAATTGGTTGGTTAAAAATAAACCAGTTGCCATAGTGACACCATTCATTGCTTGCATCATTCAGTAGTCTTTTAGCTCACTACACATCAACCTACAGTCACATTTGTTTAGTGGTTCACGAATCGCAAACAAATTAACGTGGACACTGTTATTGCCTTTCCCGCCAGCTGTGAAATTTGTGGTGTGATTCATTTTCTTCAAGCAGAAGGTCAAAATGCGGCCAAGATTCATCGTAGATTATGTCGTGTGTAAGGTGATAAGGTTATGACTGACAGTTCTGTGAGGGATTGGTGCAGGACATTCAGAGATGGGCGTACAGATGTGCATAATGAGGGTGGATAAGGACGACGTTCATGTGTGACAGATGAGCTCATTCAAAAAGTCAACCAAGTCGTAATGGAAAAGCACTGTTTCACAATTTCAGATCTTTCTACAGAAATTCTACAAATTTCTAGGACTTGTCTGTTTCGAATTATCACAGAGAAGTTATGTTACCACAAATTCTCTTCACAGTGGTTACCAAAACAACTGGCTGACAATCACAAAGCTCAAAGAATGGGCTCAGCTTTGAAGTTCCTTCTGCACTACCAGGAAGAGGGGGATGCATTTCTCAACAGAATAGTGACTGGGGGTGAGACATGAGTTCACTTTGTGAATGCAGAGATGAAGGAACAGTCAAAACAGTGGATGTGTACTCATTCTCCAAACAAGCCCCAAAAATTCAAGCAAAAATTTCTGCAACAAAAAATTATGGTTACAGTGTTCTGGGACTAAGGTCATTTTGTTGATGGAACTCATGACACTAGTGACCACAATAACGTCAGAAGTTTATTGTGAAATATTGAAGAAGCTTCGTCGGTCGATCCACACAAAAAAAGGCACAGAATGCTCACCATTGTGTCATTATCCTTTTGGACAACACACAGCCCCACTCGCTCACACAAAGGCTTTACTTGAACAGTTTATCAACCACCCCCCTTACAGCCCAGACTTGGCACCAAGCAATTATCATCTCTTCGGCGAGGTGATGGTCTGGCTGGCTACCCAGAGCTTCAACACCACCGAGGAGCTCATAGATAGCGTCAACAACTGGCTAAGAACCTTTGATGAAGGGTTACAAAAACTCATGCCACGATACGACAAGTGCCTGAATTTAGCTGGTGACTATGTGGAACAATAATGCAGTGATGTCTGTAACTTTTGTTTGTATTTAGATGTTATTGTCAATTTGTTTAAATTTTTACCAGCCAATCAGTGGTTTATTTTGGAATAGTCTTTGTATTAGTGGATTATTGATAGTATGTGACATAAATTAGTTTATTGTCATTTAGAATTTGTTATCCAGTGAAACAAAGTAACTAATTAAAGTACTTTTCCATCAACGTTTGCTGACTTTACTGTTAGCCTCTTGTAACTAACCCTGATTGGTTTGTTCCAGGTGCCAACATCTCATCTCATTGTCGAAAATGTGAACAAGTCTGCTCAGTGACCAATGGTCAAGTGTCTTGTAGCTGTAATATTGGGTACAAGATCAGTGACAGTGATCCCAGCAGATGTATAGGTAAATGTTTACATGTAGCTGTTCTTAAGTGATCAGTTTTAACTACTGTAATGAGATTTCTTCTATTTTGTTTCCTTAAAAGTTTTGACCCAAAAAAATCTACTGAATAGAGCGAACAACATGAAATCAAATGGTATTTCATTTTAGTCTCTATGTCAGTCTTGGCAAAAGAACATCTACTGAATAGAGCGAAGAAAATGCAAGCAAATGGTATTTTATTCTAGTCTCTATATCAATCTTGGCGAAAGATTCAATCTACTGAATAGAGCCAACAACATGAAATCAAATGGTATTTCATTTTAGTCTATGTCAATCTTGGCCCCCAAAAAAAGTCTACTGAACAGAGCAAACAACATGAAATCAAATGATATTTCTTTCTAGTCTATGTCATCTCATCTTGGCAAAAAATACAATCTACTGAAAGGTAATCTGCCATTGCCATCCTTGGCAGTGACTATTCTTTTAGATTACTATAGCCATTGCCTCGGCGAAGAGATCCTCTGCCTATCATCTCGGACATGAGACCATAGCCAACATCTGTCGGCTGCTCTCCAGCTCTTTTGTGCTGCACAGTTGCAAATAGTAGTCCCTGAAAACTAGCACAATGAATGCAATAAAATGCTGAAAACATTGAAAGGATACTTTTAACCAAATTAATGGTATAAAATTGGGATCAGTTTGAAAGCTGTAGGATGGAAACCTCAGACACTAAAGCCACATACTGATTGCAGGACTTCAGTAGCATCTGGAGGTTCTTCTGTGTAATTGGTGTCCATTAAAGATAATGCTCTAGGAAATGATGAATTAAGATAATGCTCTAGGAAATAATGAATTAAGATAATGCTTGAGGAAATGATGAATTAAGATAATGCTCTAGGAAATGATGAATAAAGATAATGCTCTAGGAAATAATGAATTAATATAATGCTCTAGGAAATAATGAATTAATATAATGCTATAGGAAATGATGAATTAAGATAATGCTCTAGGAAATAATGAATTAATATAATGCTCTAGGAAATGATGAATAAAGATAATGCTTTAGGAAATGATGAATAAAGATAATGCTCTCATCATCATCATCATCATCATCATCATGTGCCATGCCGATAAGCGTCTGTGTTCATGTTTCATCATCTCACTCAATCACCAGAGTTGTGGATCAGCTCAGTGTTTTTGTCTCAACCATGTCACGTGGCCAATATTTACTTCTCTGCCTTCCCCTTGTTCTCTTCCTCTCGATCTTGCCAGTTGACACTAAGTTCTCCAATTTATTTCTTCTCATAACGTGCAATACAAATTGTGACTGTCTACGCCTAATTTCTTTAATGGGTTTACGATTTTCATTTGTTTCTTGTAGGACTTGTAGTTTTAAGAAATAATGAATTAAGAGAATGTATGAATGTTTTTTTTTTGGGGGGGGGAGGGGGAGGGGGTAATAGTAGTGCAGCAGCTAGCATACTTGCCTGTCAGTCCAGTGGTCACGTCATCAAATCTCCATGGAGGTGGGAATTTTAAGAAATTAACAATGGTTCTGATGTCGACTGAAGTTGAAAGGTTCTAATAAGTAAAGGTGGGAAGCTTGATTTTGACCATGCCGCCCATTGAAACATTTGAGACTAGCACCATATAGCCAGTATGCCATAGGACATAGGAAAGGACCCTTTACTTGGTTTTACTGATGTATGGTTTACACAGACCCTCATGCACGCACGCACACACACACATACATACATACATACATACATACTGAATATGGCTAAATATTATTCTCATTTGCAGATGTGGATGAATGCAGCCAAGGAAGTAGCTCCCCCTGCAGCCAGAATTGTTCCAACACAGTGGGCACATTTGAATGCTCATGCTATCCTGGGTACAGACTGGACATAGATGGGGTCACGTGTTTGGGTGAGTGGTTAATCTGAAGCTGATTTGTTTATGTGTAGGAGTACAAATTGAGCTTATAGTATGTGGTGATGCTTGGCTGGGAGGTTACAGTGTCTGCCTCAGGCACAGATTGTGCCTGGTTTGATTCCTGTATCGATTCCTGTATAGGGCCTCATATTTTATCAACAACCATAGTTATCTAATGATATCAACCTCAGAAGTTGGAGTGGGTTCGCCTGATAGCGAGGTATACTGGTAATAAGGAAAGCTAATCCACACGCAAAATTCAGCCCAGTGCACTAGAAGCAAAATAAAATAATGATACCATTGTTCCCTGATCTCTAGGGTAGTGAGATTGGATGCCTAGCTTTTTTGAATAAGGGCGGAAAGCAAGAGGTCTTGTGTGTACGATGTGCACGTTTGAAATTTCACAGCAATTGGAAATCACAAGAGAAGTTAGGAAGCTACTGCCCTTGCAAAATTGTTAGGAAAAATGAAACCTACGCACAGGTTGAGCCCCTTGCCTTGGATGGAATCTGTCTATAAGAAGGAAACCTTACACCAGTTCATGTTGAAGTCAGACACACTGCCCTCTCAGGTGCATAGCTAGGTGTGACAAACTTCTCTTGAAAGAAGAATGAAGAAGAATGTATATTTGTTGTTGTTTTTTTTGCTCGCGTGCATTGAACTCAAACGTAGTCCACACATACTACTTCTAGTAGTGATGGACTGAATTTTGTGTGTGGTTTAGTTTACCTATTAACAGTGTCCCTTGCCATCACACGATCCCACTTTGACTTCAGAGGTACTTATAATTTATGTCCCCAAGTCAAGGACGAGAGGTCAACTCAACATTTTAGTCCCACTGTCTGGTGTAGGGGTTGAACCTCTTACCTCAGCATCAGCACACTGGATGTTTAAGAACATGCATTCTTATCCATTTGGCCATGCTGACCTATGAAAAAGGTGTATAATACAGCTTATAATTGCCTAGCATTGGAAGATGTGCAGTGCAGAAGAGTGAGTGTGGTGAATGCTATATCCACAAGAATAAGTGGACAATTCAGCACCAGAACATGACATTCACTTGTCCGGACAGCCAGAAATTGCTGTCATCATAGGTTTTGATTTCCGCATTTTCATCCTGTTTCAGGATATTGCAGTCAACATCAGCATCTTTCAGCTGTATGTTGATTCCTAGGCTAGATTACGCTCATCTGCAATATTATCTTCCCAAGTGTTCAGAAGTTTATTTATAATTATGCCATAAATTTTGAACAAAGGGCCATGTTCTATAACTATGAATATCCTCCCTAAATTTTTTCTTTCATTTTCTGAGCTCACCAGGATTGTTTTCACAATCTGTCATTTTGATTTCCCGGCATTTAGTGAAAACCTTTAACATTCAACAAATTCTGGAAAATTCATAATGTATTAGTTAGTTAGTTAGTCGAGGTTCCAACTTCACGGCAACTGGTCATCCCCATTATGCTCCATTCCCGTGCCAGTGAATATCACACAAAATGCTCCCCACTGTCCAATGTGAAAAGTAGAATAGACGGGAGTCTCGGCAATCCAACAAGCCCGCACAGGTACACTGTGCATAATGCCGCCACCAGAATGTCAACACAAAATTTATCCACGAATACCACAATTCATCGTCGATGGACTCGGCACTCACCAGAAAGACCTCATTGACCCGGGTTTTCTCACATGGCTCAGTCTCTTTATGTATGCTTTATGTCATCAGTTAAAGTTTATAAAACATTTCCAAATCTCTCTTGATGTCCAGAATGTGAGAGCCCCAGTTTTGGAGACAACTGCTCCAGCACTTGTGACTGTCGAGGTAAAGGGACCTGTGACAAAGTTCGGGGATGTGTCTGTGACGAGCACTGGTCAGGGACAAATTGTGATAAAGATGTGAACGAGTGTGCAGATTCTGGCACATGTGCTGATGGACTAGTCTGTGTAAATGAGCCTGGTTCTTTTAGCTGTGTTTGCCCAGATGGCTACCTAATGGACAACGGAGTTTGCTCAGGTGAGACTGTGTAATTGATCTAACACATGTTGCTGCTTGACAATGTTTGGACAACTATTTAAGTGACAAAATGGCAATACTAAATTTATCAGCAACTTTGAAGACTCAGGATATCCTCCTTGCATTTTTTGTTTTATTCTCTGAGTTTTCCAGGATTTTTTCCACTATCTGTGATTGTAATTTTCCTGCGTTTAGTGAAAACCTTCAGCATGCACAAATTAACCACCTATGCATAGTGTATATTTCATTTCCAGAGATGTCCAGTTCATTGCTCGGGCTACAGAGTATGTACTTGGTATGAAGCTCTCCGCAGGTATGTTGTCATTCTGCAGAGAGAAATAAAACCAGGTGGAGTAAAATGAGATGAAATGAAGACAGTCATCTCACCGTTAATCTTTTTACTCTTGTTGTCAGTTTTATTTGGTCTTTTATTAGGAAGACAGTCTGCTACATTTGGCCAGCATTGGGTGTTGTCTCTGATTATTTGGAATCTGTCAATTTTTCATTAGCATTGTATTTCAATTATTAAGTAACTAACTGGCCCGGCCCGGCTTCACCCAGCCCCTGGCGGGGATCTGTCTGTCTGTCTGTCTGTCTGTCTGTCTGTCTGTCTGTCTGTCTGTCTGTCTGTCTGTCTGTCTGTCTGTCTGTCTACCTATGTATCTACATACCTACCTACCTATCTACATCTACCTACCTATCTACCTACCTACCTACATCTATCTACCTACCTACCTACCTACATCTACCTACCTATCTATCTACCTACCTACCTACCTGTCGTGAAATGCCGCCTTAACATCCCAGAATATTTTTCTCGGTCTCCAAATTTGAGAGGCCAAATTGAGAAAGAATGAATTAATCACGCTACTCAAAAATTATCTAGTCGTGAGGTAAGATTATTCACAAAAAGCCTCTAGCCATGACGTAAGCTGGCAGATGGCAAGTAAAATGGCAACTAGATAATTAGTATACACCTTGGGAAACTGCTGACCCAGACATGCTGAATCAACAATGAACTGGGCCATGGACTGTGTAATTAAAACCGACCAGGCATGACACCTGATAAGCAGGTGTAGAAAATCGCCCAGGTGTGAACAACATTGACCCAGGGAAAGATAATAGCCCCAGGGCTGTAAACTAAGCCCCGCCCACTCTGACTGGCAGACTCAGGGAGGTGTGAACCAGGTCTGATAAGACAATTAACACTGAGCCTGTGGACTTGGGACCAGACAGAGAGGAGCAAGGTGTGATGGCCAGTTGCAATGATAAGGGCAATTACGGTCAGGAGGAGATAAGAAGAATTTATGACGGGAATGCCAAGGAGATAATACGGTCTGCTTGACTCAGCTTAAATAAGGGTCCCTAGCCTGTTTTATGTTAGATTAAGTTTGACTTCAGAACAGGTAGGCAGCCAGCTCAATGTTTGTAGTCATATGCATGATTTTTATGTTGGCTTCTATGAAGGATTTCTTAGTAACTATGCAACAGTCTTTTAGACATATGAACTTTCAGTCTATATCTGATCTGGGTTATTGCAGGAACTATCTTTGGCGCAGGTTACTTGAGTGTTCTTTCTAAGTTCTGTGTTCAATATCATTGTGCTGTAAGTGCTACTCTTCTGAGAAGTAGAAACTTATGGAAGGCAGGTCTTGTCTAGATATACTTGAGGTGTCGTAGCAGATGCTTGCCATCTCTTTCTAAACTAGACTAGTCTCGTTTTGGTGTGTGCATTTGTTGTACAGATTATAGTCAACTGACTATTTATTTAATTCTTACAACAGCAGTAACTAAGTGTGATTAAACCGGGCAGCTCAGCAAATATGGCTGGTCTGTGTGGTAACTTCAATTAGACTTGTTGTATATCTCATTTTGTAGCTATACAATATTAGTACTCATTAATAATGCCTGATGCTATTATGTTGAGTATCATTAGATGTCCATCCTGAAGTAATATAATGTTTACGGATATGTTGGATGTATGTATGTGTAATTTCATAAACTAACTAGTGCATTATGCTATGATGTTAAAGTATCATAATATGTCTAGTTTAATCAATATGTTTATGTGTATTGGATGTTTGATATATTGATTTGCCATATGCAAACCTACCAATATGAAAGGTTATGCTATTGTCTGTGCATTGGCACATTGGCCAATGATTGTGTTGGAAGCAGAGGTGTAATGGTACAGACATTACCCACAATTGGTAGTATAGGGTATATGGTGCTAAACTTTCTCAGGGTATTGTGGGCGTGCGTCCACGGTAATGCATGGAACCCTGGCACAGCTACGGGTCACGGCTTGCAAGCCCGGATGATCAGGCATTGTTATAATACCCTTACCGACCCTGTGAGCTGCTAAACTAACATTGGACGGAGCGGCTGTACGACACAGAATTTCTGTATTAGCGACATGGACATGGGGCGGCAGAAATGTAATCATTACAGGCGTGTGAGACAATTGAAAAGCCCGTCCCAGACTAAAGACAGTAGGGAGAAGGAGGATGGTGAACACAGAAGAGCTGGAAGATAAACTTGGCCAGACTGGTCATTGTATATGTTTGTGTTATGATATGTTTTAATTAGGATTGCGCTGATGTAGAACTGATATAACACATTCTTGACTTTCTTTCAAGCTCTCACAAGGAGCACCTATGTTATAGATCTCAAGACTAGAGACTACTGACTAGGTAGAGCCAGGACTGGCAGACGTCAGAATACCGGCAAGCTGTTCTCTCTTGTTGTGTCTACTGGAGAGTGGGGATCTGGACCACAGATCCAGATAGAGCAAGTAACAAGTAAAGTTACGTAATATTTGTCATCAATATCAATATGTATATGATTTCATCATCCTCATATTGAACCATCAGATGTCTATGATTATGATTAATAAATAAATGTTGTAGTATTGTAACTCATAGTTCGGTCGTTATATTTTAATTCCAATTGTGCATACGTGTTGTGTGTGTACATTGGTGGGGGTTCACTTACACACCAAGGAGGGGAGCAGTCAGGGAGAAAAACCTGTACTGAGATAGTCGTCTATATTCATATATTTAGACTTAAACATCTATCTTAGCTAAACTTCTCGTTCCTATTCCTTGGCGAATATTCAGCACAGTTCATTTCATTTTGTAACGAGCCACTTGGAGCTGTACGTTGGATATTCAGGGCTTAATCTGTAGTTCAGCCATATAGATTTTGTCCCTAGTCAGTTTCTGACTATTAGGGGTTGCTCGCCAGTGAAAAATTCTTTCATCTAGCTGGGGGGGGGGGGGGGGGGGGGGGGGGGACCCCGACTTCTGACACTACCTACCTACATCTATTTATCTACCTACCTACCTACGTACATCTATCTATTTATCTATCTATCTATCTATCTATCCATCTATCTTCTCTTTCACACCCACAACATTGAATGAAATGTTGGGAAAACCTGATGTTGACCGCACACGCGGCCAACTATTGTTGCAATTTTTTTTTTAAAATATAAACGTTAATTGTATACAAAAACAATGTCCTTTTAGTATTTTAACAGGCGTGTTTGGTATTTGTGTAGGTCTGTTTAACAGGGCGTTTGAACATCAAATGACATATTTACATAGTATGCATAAAGTATGAACCAAAAAACAAAAATAAACTTAAGAATGTCCTTCCACACACCATGTGCTCTCTTTCACACCTACAACATTGAATGAAATGTTGGGAAAACCTGATGTTGACAGCACACGCGGCCAACTATTGTTGCACCTTTTTTAAAAATATAAACGTTAATTGTATACAAAAACAATGTCTTTTTAGAATAAAAATAAAGCATATACATTTTGTGCAAGTGTGACTTTTGTACTGACCTTCTCCCGGCCAAGCGAACGGAAAAACAAATCCTTCTTACCTGTAAACGCCAGAGTGGGAAGGATATCCAAGATATGCTGGGTTGACTGCGGCGTAATTCAAAGGATATGCAAAAGTTTCTCTACCAAAAAAGTACAGAAATAAAATTTTCATGTATCTAAAATAAATTCATTATTGTTAATGAAAACTTTTTTTTTCACCTTGTTTATAACGGACATGGCTGTAGATAACTTCTTTAAACACAAAAAGATGAGTTATAAAATGTTCACGTATTTAAAATAGATGCATTATTTTTATGAAAACGTTGAAAATGTCTTAAAGATTTTATTCATTATATTATAACGCATATGCCTGTAGATAACTGTAGATAAACATTTTATAAAACTTTGAGAAAAATACAAACTTATATACATACAAATATATAATATAGCAATGCTACTAAAAGTAATGTCCCTTGATATAACTTTTCTTAAGTTAAGTCCCCTTGCAATATTCTAATTAATGTAAATTTATTACGCAAATAGCTGTTTGTAAACTAACAAACTATGCTAGTTGGCTGCCCAGGAATGAGAAGAACATCTGTAGAAAATTTCATCTCAATCGGATGGGCCGTTTGGGAACGCATAAAGGACACACAAGACACACACATTCTCTTTTATATATATAGATTTCTGTTGCAGTGTTCTAACCATATGTTGTTTTTATTCATTCACTGGTCTACAGAACAGATGTTTCAGATAAGATTCATTCATATTTAAATGTAAAAACACATGACTGGATTAGTTCTGTAAAGATATGTTTCACAGCATTTTTTGGCTGTTTGTGATTTCTTGGCAAGTTTACGTTCAGTAGTTAGCCATTGCTTTCTGAACGACCAGCACTAATATCATTTTATAAAAACCAATGATAGGCAGTCTGCTGCCAAATTGGCCACAGTTATGTTTTGAATATGGTATGCAGGATTAAGAACTGTGTCCGTGAGCCCTTCGCCACAGAGCCAACGTATTCTACTTACCAAACAAATAAATATCTCCAACAAATGTAATCATCAAAATATGAACACATCACAACATGTGCTACATTTTTTTTTTCTTTTCAAAATGGCATCTGTGGTGGAAATAAATGTTATTGTTGAATAAATGTCAAATATATATAACATTGATCATGCATCTCAAGAAAAATCATACAAGGGAAAGGTCATTGAGTTATAGATAATGTTGTGAATTGCTAAGGATGTCACGTCTGCTAGTTCTTGGTCTTAGCATAATGAAGTGGGATCTCTCTGATCAGAATTGCCATCCCCAAGTTGTAGCAAAGTGAGGTATCAGTTTTACGCTTCACCGCAACAGTATAATGCCATAACAGACCTGTTTAAAACTGTTCAGTCTCCTCAAATCTGGATTATATTCAGAAGCTCAAAGAGGTATCAAGTTGACACATGTAAAATCATACTTTAGTATATACAAATTGTTATAACTTATAAACAAATACCATTCATTCAGTGTGTCTTTATAAATATTATAATTCATTTGATTGTTGAACATGGTTTGTGAAACTATTTTTTAAAAATGATTATGTATTCTAATATATCTCAGAATTGATTGATTGATTTAGGAATCGACATCACAGCATACGGAGCATTCCCATAAGCGCTCCATCCCCATCCTCAGCAGCCGGCGAAGAGTTCCAACACCAATAGTACCAGTAGCAATCTGATTATATGTCCGTCTTGCCTTTCCTCTGAGCGTTGAGCGTCGGCCAGATCCCCTCGTCACTCCTCGTTGTCTCATTCTAACCAGACTATGGTAATCCATTTGCTCCTCCGAGGTGTACACATGCTCCCACAAGGCTGCAACCACGTCTGCCTTGTCATGTATCAATACTCCACCAAGTTCTGCAGAGCCAGCCAATCTGTTCACTTGTTCATTTCCCAGCACACCGGCATGCCCCGGAGAAAAGATCCAGGCGATGCTTGTCACCCGTGACCTCTGAAGCGAAGCAAGCCACTATATCTCAGAATAATAGCAAGCAAAGTTTATTTTTGATGATAAACACAACTTTCTTATTTTTATAACTCATACTGTGTGGCGTTGGTGTTCATGTATGTCCACAGCTTCCTGTTTCATGTACTGTCAATCAATTCTAATACCTTTGTTCATTCATGTCATGGTGCCAAACTGTCCAGCATCATCTCCCCCTGCCTCTCTTGCCTCTAAGTTTCTTGTTGTCATGAATTACTCCTTCCCCTCTCCCCTCTCTCTTGATGTACCCAAAGAATGTGGACTGTCTTCTTCTGATGTGAGTAACCAGTTCTCTTTGTGAGTTAACCTTATTCAAGATATCTTCATTAATCTTTCTATCTGTCCATGATGTTCTCATCATTCTTCTACAAAAGCACATCTCTGCAGCTTCCCCATAATCCCTCACTAGTCTGCCGATTTTCCATTATTCTTACAACTGTCAGCACAAGTAAAATATGAGGGGGCTTCAATTGAAAACCTTAAAAGTGTGATAGAAATTACAATAACCATGCCATTGTCTTGTAACCTGTCAATAAGGATGTCAAGAGTATTAAGCACGTGATATCACGGTGCAGATGAACACAGTGTCGTCATAAGGACAGTTTAAAGATGGCCGCCCCAGGTTTGACATGCACCAAAGATGAGCAGCTTCTACTATCTGTTTTTTTTATCAGTGAAGAGGTGAAATCTATAGAAATTCATCGGTGAATGAAGGTCCAGTATGGCGATGCATGCCTGTCAGTCCAGCAAGTGTATGAGTGGAGTAGGAAGTTTCAAAACGATGTGACTTCTGTGACAGACTGGTCACGACCTGTCAGGCACACTGAGTAGTGACCCCAAAGTGATCACATATGTGACCAAGAGAATTTTTTTCTACAGGAATCCAAGCATTTTATCGGCATTGGCGGCCTTGCATTGAATGCAGTGATGACTACATCAACACATGATACATTTGTTCTTTACTTTTTCAGAATATATTCACACACACACACAAACACCCCCCCCCCCCCCAAAAAAAAAATGCAGGTATTCATTTGAAGCCCCCTCATAACATCTGCCAGGCTTGTTGCTGTTGAAGTTGTCTACCTGTTTCCTGGTGTTATCCATCACGGTAGGGTCCTGTAATTTGTTTTCTATATGAATTTAATGTCCAGCCTGAACAACATTACCAGTTGTCATAATCATTGTTTCAGACATTAACGAATGTGCAGACTCCAGGAATCGATGTGATCTGACTGTAGAGGATTGCTACAACAGCGTGGGCAACTACAGTTGTAGGTGTAAGGAAGGTTACACACGGAATCTGGCGACAGGTCTTTGTGAAGGTAAGACATCATAGGTAATCTGGTTTCAAGTTTTTGTGAAGGTAAGACGTTGGTAAGGAATGTTACACACAAATCAGCTTCAGGTCTTTGTGAAGGTAAGACATAGTTAAGGAAAATCTGGTTACAGGTTTTTCTGAAGGTAAGACATCATAGGTAAGGAAGGTTACACATGAAATCTGGTTACATGTCTTTGTGAAGGTAAAATATCATAGGTAAAACCTTGAAGTTAACAAGGTCAATTTTCCAAAAGCACAGTTACCAAGATCCAGTTTACAGCTCATGGCATGGTCAAATATAGTCACGCTGAAGTACATGACTATCAGACAGACTGTGGGATCAACACCTTGTGCCACATTTATTGACAGACAGAAGATCAAGTGGTTTGGCCATGTCATTAGAATGCAACATCAACAACTACCATCACTGGCCTTACATCAAAGATCATCTGCGACGAGACCACGAGGACGTCCAAGAAGAAAATGGATTGACGACATCAGAGACATTGTACAACCTCACGGAATGACACTATCCAGTGCCGTCCACCGGGCACTGGAACGCAAATTATTCCTCCCCACGACGCTTGACGGCAGAAGTGGAAGATGATGATGATGATGATGATGATGAAGTACATGACGGTCGTAGATCTTGAGCCACGAAATACACGTCGAGTCGTCACTGAAGCCAATAAGCAAGATTTGTGAAGGTGACAGGCATTCAAGTTCGTGGTTGTTGTTGAGTGTAGACGCACCACGTTATGAAGATAGCGATGGCCACATACCGCACCGCTACAATAATAGTAGATGTATAGTAATTGTCATGTTTATATGGTGAAACATTGTTGTACAACTGTACGTGTAATTGATAGTGTACATTGTATAATGTTTCGAGGAATAGATTGTGAAAAACTGCCCCAGTGTTGTGTTATTCAAGATGTGTTGAGTTTGTTCTAAATAGTTAGTCGTTATGGATTGTATAGAGTGGAAGAGCTCAACTATAACCAAATATAATAAGAGAGATGTCTATAAAGATAAGATCAAGATCAATCATTTCTAGAGATATAAATGAATCGCTACAGAAGATGGGCTCATAATTAATATTGCCCTTCCCTACCTATGAACAAGGTTCTGTTCCACGGCAACAGTCATGAAAAGGTGTTACGGTGAGGTGTTCATAAACAAACAAAGATAAGCAAATAGCAGAAACATGCACAGGTAGAAAAGACGCAGTATTAATGTATGGTAATATTATATAGTTACCAATATTCTCGTATTCTTTTCTGTAAGAAAATGTGATTGTAAATGTATGTTACCCCCATGCTATTTTGAGCATCTGAATATAGTTCATATGTGAATTACAGCTAACCTCATTTCATTTGTTATTGTGAGGGTAAGCACTGTTTCATTACCATTTTTTATCTCAGTGTAATGATTACCCTGTACACTACCAGGATGGCAAATTGATTATAGATGTTCAGGTGGTATAAAACCCAGGTACCAATATAACTCTTAACAGATGAATTGTTGTTATGTTTCTGGAGCCTGAAAGGGAAACAAAGAATTGGAATGACTGTCACATCCCATTTCACTTAGACAGAGAGAAAGATAGTGATAATTAAATTTTTTAAAACACATCTCAAGTAGCGAATGACAGACAGATGTGAGTAATATGGACCAGGCATAGAATGAATCGGTGGATGCCATCGTGTAGTTGATAGGGAGCTACCCTGATAAGTCATGAGTGTGGTCAGATGAGGGTTTGATGCCTGCGTTCATTTTCCACCAACACTGGAAAAGCCTGGCCATCTATTCCTCCGTGTATTCAGGCCTACAAAATGTGATGGCCCTATCATGTTACTGATCCTTTGCTGGTTCCTTCTTCGGAACATGTTTATAAAGGTTGTGTTGGTATAATGGTTAGGGATGTGCTGAGGATGACATGAGCAAGGTCGGACAAATGTTTGATACCTAGGTTTGCTGCTGGCTATGGGAGGGAAAGACTGGCTACCTATTTTCCCCGTGCACTCAGGCCTAAAAAATACGATGTTCTTAATGCTTGACATACCCACAGGAGGTTCCTGTTTCAGGGCTTGTTTCATAGAATGAATTTTAAGATACCACCTCTCTGTGGTAGAATACCTATCGCCAAGGGAGAGGTGGTCAGGCGCCCGTGGGATCGGATGGAGAAAGCGGTGGACAGACTGATAGCCTGCATGTGGAGAGAATGATATAGCTGGGGATCGGAAAGGGTTCTGGATGAATCTCAAAACTAAGAGTGAAGACCAGGAGAACTTTCAATCAGATGGCAGTTGGAATGATTAGCAGTATGACTCTTTGCTGACTCTGAAAGAGGGGACGGAGCATGTGTGGGAATGTCATGAGTGCAGTGATGTTGGTTCTTAGCTCAAAATCAACATTTTAAGATATAATAAAGGCTATACAGAAAAGAAAGCTATTGTATCATGGTTCATTCAAGAGTCATGGAAGGTAAAACCTTGGAAAGTAATGAAACACTTTCATTGGCCAGGCATGAGTAGACCTGTCAATGAAGACATGGATCATGGAAGTAAGCAGCAGAAGGCTGACACCCTAGTTGAAGCATAAGTATGAAACTACTTGATCATCAAGATACGTTAAGGACAAGAGGTGTTTGAATCAGAATTTTGAGGAGCCATACTTGCTGAAAATGGAAGGCGGATGATGATGTAATATCTTTCCACAGATGCATTGTTCCTTCTATCTGTGGATCAATTAATCAAGAAAGTGCCATCTTGTTTGGTTACTCTGCATCATTGTGTCACTATTCCCATTAATTGTCATTAACCCATTAATTCCTTTCTCAGACATCGATGAGTGCGCCAGTAACAATGATGGCTGTGAGCATATCTGTGAAAATGGACCTGGAAGCTACAGGTGTGTTTGTCATCAGGGATACAGACTGGCTGCTGATCGTCACAAGTGTGAGAGATGTCAGTACCAACATTATATCCATTGTAAACAAGTGTGAGAGATGTCAGTACCAACATTATATCCATTGTAAACAAGTGTGAGAAATGTCAGTACTAACTTTATATCCATTGTAAACAAGTGTGAGAAATGTCAGTACCAACATTATATCCATTGTAAACAAGTGTGAGAAATGTCAGTACTAACTTTATATCCATTGTAAACAAGTGTGAGAAATGTCAGTACTAACTTTATATCCATTGTAAACAAGTGTGAGAGATGTCAGTACCAACATTATATCCATTGTAAACAAGTGTGAGAAATGTCAGTACTAACTTTATATCCATTGTAAACAAGAATACAGATAAATAATGATTAAATATGAGAAACTACACACCAGGAATATTGGTATAAATAGCCTTCAGGAGGTTAACATGGCAGAATGGATAAGACACACGTTCTTAAACACCGATATGCTGATGCCAAGGTAAGGGGTTCAACCCCTGCACCGGACATTTGGACTAAAATGTTGACTTCTCATCCTTGACTTGGGGACATAAATTATCTCTGAAGTCGGAGCGGATTTTGCCTGATGGCTAAGGACATTGCTAATAGGGAAAGCTAATTCACACACAAAATTCAGTCCAGTGCTACTAGAAGTAGTATGTATGGACTACGCTTGAGTTCAAAGCGAGTGAGTGCCAGAAGATAGTCTTCATTTGCCTGTGAGCACTGGACTGGAGTAAGTTGACAATAAAATACCGAACACTTGTGAAGAAAAGATGACCAATCCAGGCCTCATCCTAGCCAGTTTGTGTGTGTTGAGCTGAGTCATGACCTGGTTGCCTTTCTGTAGATGGGAAGTTCCAGTCTCGGTCTTGTACATCCTGATGGTTTCTTATCTCGGAGAGGGGAAGAAGAGCTCTGCATCAGTTCCTGTGGAAGTGGTACTCTGGTACTCGACCAGAAGAAAGATCTCTGCTCAGGCCTTACTCCAGTAGATGCAAGCCTTTTTCAGAGCTTAAACACCTGTGAATTCCAGCGCATTAGACTTCAGAGTTAAACCTCAGTCTTCTAGACGATTCACAATCAAACAACCATAGTCACCATTGATTGTTTCTAACGATGATGACCTGATGCACTCTTAAAGCAGCAATTTATCGCTGCTCCGCCTAGAATTCCTTTTGATTGATTCTTTTGCTGTAGTAGTCCCTTCACATCAAGTTGACAGATAATGTCTTCTGGTGCATCTCCACTTAGTGGGGTTGGAAGCTTCTGCCTCCCAGGCTGCTACGTCTATTCCCAGTACTTTCCAGGCTAGATGTGTATGTATTTCTCTAACATGGTATTGTTCATTGAACTAACGTATCCTCAAATACACATTTAATATTCATAAGGAGAATCAAGAGGATGCTGGTGCTGGATGGGACACACTTTTAGAAAAAAATGTTAACCAGAAAGTCCTACCTCTGGAGCACACACGGTTACAGAAATAGAGGGAGACCTAATATTCTAGCAGTGAAATAATTGTTTGTTTTATTTTGGCATTTTGAACTCAAGCGTAGTCCATAACACTATTTGTAGTAGTGATGGACTGAATTTTTCGTGTGGATTAACTTTCCTTATTAACAGTGAAACTCACCATCAGGTGAACCCACTCTGACTTCAGAGGTACTTGTAATTTACATCCCCAAATCAAGGACAAAAGGTCAACATTTTAGTCCATCTGTCCGGTGTAGGGGTAGAACTGCTTATCTTGTCATCAGCACACTGGATGTTTAAGAACTAGCATTCTTACCCATTCAGCCATGCGGACCTGCAAATATTTTATCTCTAGCCTTGTTTAATTTACATAAACACATTAATCATTTAGTTCTTTTGTTTGTTTGTTAAATGAATACAGATAAAAGAGTTTGTAACCTGAACTGCAGCAATGGATGTAGTCTTGACGATAATGGAACTCCTTTCTGTGTCTGTCCACGTGGATATAGAACAATTGGAATAAATGTTTGTCAAGGTAAACATATAGATACTGTTATGTAATGGACTTATTTATTTAATATACTAAACATATTTGTTTCTTGCTAATCCAGGAAAGTCCCTTTTTCAGCCATACATTTTTTAAATCAACGAGCAAAGTATTTGAATTATAATTAGATCTTTGCGATTCAGCTGTGTAAAGTACATAGGTTAGAATATCTCCTTATTTGTCATTTGTCATTCCCTACTCTCTTGGTCAGACAAAGGTCATATGGCCTATATCCAAATTGACCACTTGGGCAGAATATGGTTTTGTCAGCTCTAGTTCAGACTGATGCACACAGTCAAGCTGTGAGTTACTGACTGCATTCACCTCTTTTGTTCCATATTAGGTTTCATATCTGAGGATAGTAACACAGTGCAAGGCAAACTATTTTTTCATGTTTACCATTATTTTTTGTAGGTAATTTTATATTAATTTTAATTATTTTCCCACTGTGATTTCTGTTCACCTGGTCTGGATCTTTGTATGGTATTTATATGTGTTTGTGTTTGTTTTTTCTACACAGCATCTACACAGACCTTTTTATTTCATTCTATAAAATAAATCTGAAACACTAACTTCAGTTTATATTTTTATTCAAGAGCATATCTGCTTGAAATGAGCAAAAAGAAATGGTAAACATGCATGAGGGACCACTAAGACAGAAGACTAGGATATGCACAATAATGGTCATCTGTCTATGTAATTCATAAATGTTTCTCTAGGCTTCTATGTCATCTGTTAAAAATACATTTATTGAGAGTTAAAATTTGTCATTAGCCACATTGGACCCATGGCAGCGAGAAATAGGTAATTCCTGGAGAGTGCCAAACTTAAGCATGATTCACACCAGAGGCATGACGCTTGTGGCAGTTTTATGGGGTCGCTGAATAACTGTGAAGAAGCAGTGGCAGTTTGGTCTGAGCTCTGGCAAGGGACCTCTCATGATTTCACAACTTGAACATAATTATGGCAACTTAGAACACCATATATTAGTTATTACCATAATTATAGAATTAAGCATTTTAGTTGTGATGAGATTTGTAAATTATGGCTGTGAAATGTTGATCTAATAGAAGTAGTGCAATTACTAGCATTTTGCCATCTATTATTCTGATTGTGTTCCAACAGTGTTAGTTATAAATGTGTTTTTCATGTGGGTAAAGTATTGGTCCAATTTGCTATAATTAAGAGTCAGAGGACATGCAAGCCAAGGAGGACTTGTATAGTTATGGATGGGAGTCATATACACAGTACATGTTCAAGACAACAGCAGCATTGATGGCTGTTGTCCTATAAATGCCCAAGACAAGGTAATCTATATCTGACCAATCGCAGTATTGAAGTACAAAAGTGATTTTAGTTATACGTGCATGACAGAGAAAAATACAGAGAAACAAATAGCTCTCTTTACTCATACAAAGTCAGTTGTTTCAATACTGAAGTGCTGAAACAGTGTAGAACTAGCAGATCTAAGGGCAGCAATACATAAAATATGCCAAAAATCCAAAAGGGTTCTATTACAATGGATTCCTTCTTATTGCAACATACCTGGAAATGAAGCCGACAGATTAGTAAAGGAAGGTGGAAGATTACATCAGCCTGATACAGACATAATCTATGATGACGCCAGAAGATTTAGCAGAAGCAGTTATAGAACCAAGTGGAAATAAGAGCATCCAGGTCACTAGAAAGATGATGCAGATTACTAACTCAACCAAACAAAAAACATCAATTAAGTCTTCAGACTCTGGACAGGACTCAACAGGCTGAAATACCATGGATTTAATAAAACTCCAGAACTGGTAATATGACAGCTAAACACTTGTTGCACAAATGTCCAACATACACAAAACAGAAAACTACTTTTGACTACACCCGCTCTAATTCAAGGCAAGCTCTAAGGAGATGTAAGCAAGCTTCACTTAACTGCTGCTTGCTTTGGATTAATTCAATTTAATGTATGAAGTTGAACAAAGAAGTTAAAATACATGCATATGCCCATGGACATACACAGATGAACATGTGTGCATCTAACGCACAGATATCTGTTCATTTTTTTGAAAATGCTGAATTTTGTGTGTGCAGACATCAATGAGTGTCTCTCACAAGAAGACAATCAGTGTGATCACAAAGACAGATGCAACAACACACAAGGAGGTTACACTTGTTCCTGTCCACCAGGCTACAGGCTGGAGAATGATGGCCGGAGATGTACAGGTTAGTCATGGCATGTCTTTCTTTTGTGGTGTGTGTTCCTTTAACTTTAACTAATTCAGTGCTGATGGATAATATATCACCAAATGTGACTTCCCAATTGGAGAGATGGTGATATATTGCCATACTAGGGTCACTTTGTTAGTTGTTTCGGTATCTTTCAAATTGTAATGCTCAGTGAATGGAAATTTACATTATAATTCTTGTTAATTTGATTGTGCACCATGTGTGATCCAAACTGGCATTGTTGTTTTTGGCACTGAATCAGTTAATACTTAAGTACTTGGCTTTGTTGTGATGCTCCCTAGTGAAGTTGATAGCAAACCACACTTTTAATATCAAGAGCACGGATGGGCGCAGGATTTATACCAGGGCTCATCACTTGTCAAAGTGAGGGAAAGCTTGGCCACCTATTCCTCCTTCCTCACGGGCCTAAAAAATGTGATGGCGCTAAAACATCACAGACTCCCAACAGGAAACTGCTTCGGACACATTTTAATTCTATTTTCATGTCAACCCTTGCAGAATGTGAATATTTTTGTTTTGTGATGACATTATCACAAGGTCTTTACATCAAGATCCATGTGTTTGTGAGGTTTATTTTAAAAAAAAAGCATTTCACTTTTACAAAGAGAAACTCCAGTATGTAGCTAATTTAACTGATTGCCTGCCAAACAAAAAAGTGGTCCTGGCCAAACAGAAATTCAAGGCAGAAAATTTGAAGTAGGGGTGTGTCACAATAATGCTTTTAAAATGGTTAAAATGGTAGCAGATGTATTGTATTACATCTCAAATTAAAGAGGATTGCACAGGGAACATGACAGTGTTAATAATTAATTGATAGGTTACAAATATTATGAACAATAATGAGAGGTTTAGTAATAACAATTGAAATTAAAGTGTTAAAAATTATGAAAAAAATTCACTTACCAAGGTGTTATTTTCTATCCGTCACAGCTAATCCAGTTAAATTTCGTGAATAATGGTACACACACCACTTGTGTTCAAGAATATCACAAGAACTGCTCCATAACACGAATAAAACACAATCAAATCATAAAATTATGAAGCACATCATTTTCACACAAAATGGAAAATGTCAGGAACACATCAGGCACATCTACTGAGGAGTAGAGTACTGACAAACAATATAACACTATTTTCTATTTAGTTATTATTATTATTCTAAATTTAATTATTTATATACTCCTTAAATACTTTGTGATAGGCAAAGCAAATTTAGTGGCACAAGTGTGGCCCATTAGCACAAGCATTAGTCGGCATTTTCTGAGGAACTGTCACTTAGATTTCTTCTAAATTTCTTCTAAAAGATTTCTTCTGTTAGACCGTCTTCTAAATAATTAACTGACTACTGCACATGGTTGGTTTTAGAATCTTTCACAAAGTCCTTTACATCACAATAACTATAATATAAAATTGTTTAAAACGGTAATTTTATTAAAATATATGAGGTCCAGAACCAGAAGGTATTATCACTTCGAATTTCGAATTACAACAAATATCAACAATCATTTTGAATCTCAATTTCTCTTTAATGAAACGGGACCATGCGTGTTTTTGCACACGGGCGGAATGAAAATCTTTTGTTGTAAAGTTTAAATCAATGGGACACTAAAAATTGTGGAGTAAAAAGGAGAAATGGATCAAATAAAGCACTATATATACGGAACCGTTAGGTTGGTCTTTGGGTGCCAAATTTTGGCTCTAGAACCGACCATTCGGTCTCCGGCAGAGAATCAGTTAAGCTCTACATTACCTAGATGCATGTTTTCTTCATTGGTTGTTGATGTTGTTGGTTTGAACTGTGAGTGTTAGTTCTAAAGTCTGATGCATTAATTGGCGTTCAGGTTGACTGAGCCCTCAACAGGTCTTACAGCAATCAGAGTCAGGTTGATGGAGACTTTTCTACCAAAGCCATATCAAACTACTCTCTCCATGGTGACTATTGCAGAGCTTTCCTTCCCCTCTCCAAGCCCAGAAATCAGCAAGGGGTGCAATACTGGTAGTGGAATTTCACATCTACGGAAAGGCATATTAGGATGAGACCAGGTCATGGTTCAGTGCAGCTCGTGTGGACTAGCTGGGATTAGGCCTGGGTTTGTCATCTTTCCCCCACAGGTTTGAAGTATTTCATTGTCAGTACTTTTTCTGGGGCCATGATAGTACTTCAGTTTTTCCAGCAAAGTTTTCTTTTGTGGTTTTATTCATAAAGACCTTAATCAAAATATTTTCTTGTATCTATATGCATTTTTTCTGTCCCTGAGCTGGCTAGTTATGTGTTTGTTTGGATTCCAGTATCAGCTCAAGGTTTAGTCACTCCTTTTTCTTTTAATACCTTCCTGAATCAGCAGTGTGGCCAGTATACAATAAGTGTTGAGATGTTGTGGTTTAATAACTATAATTTTATCAGTACTGCAAGTGTGTTTTGATTCTCTTCCACCAGCCTGCAGTGGAGGAACCTGGGGTGTTCAGTGTAACAGAAGCTGTTCTTGTGGGAAAGGAGCCCTTCGTTGTGACCCAGTGACCGGATGTGTTTGTAAACCTGGATACACAGGTATGGGTGTGATTAGATCTGTAAGGTGATTAGAATAAGACATGGCAGTAAGTATACACATCAACAGAATCTAACCACATTGCATTGTTGAGTGTCACAGCCAGGTAAACAAAACACTTCATATAAGTACAAAAAGACATATAATAACACCTCGCTTTTCGTCGACAATCAGTCCAAAAACAATTGGTGAAATCCGAAACCGAAGAAAACCGAGGCAATTATTTCCATATGAATCAATGTAAATCCAATTAATTCATTCTAGACACTCCAAAATACATACCAAAAACGCATTTTGTAGAAAATAAATGTAGTGTTTTATACTAAAAACAATAAGAAATTGGCAGCAAGGTCACATGGACAATGTGATTTGAGCACATGTCTGTTAAAAAAAAAGTATTGGATTGTCGACATTGAAAAATACAAATACTCACCTTGAGGTTCCAAAACTAGTCCTCTTCAAACTACTCTCAGCATTCATTCTATTGTTGGAAGCATGTCAGGAAAGCCTCTTCTGGACTGGAGTATGGTGTCGGCATCATGTTCCTCATAATGTCTCCTTGTGACTCAAATCAGGTCCCTTTCAGTGGCATTTTCAGATTTTCAGCTAAAAGTCACAAGGTGCAATCTCTAGAGATAAAGGGGCCCTGCAAATCAGAGGAATGTTGTGTTTGGCCAAGAAAGTCTTATTCAGGTGCAAAGAATGTGAAAGAACAGTCGATAATGACATCACACCTTCTTCTGTCTGTTCACAATGATCTTCCACCAATTTAGAATGCTTAATGGCTTCATTGTTTCTAGTATGATTCTACACACTAGCAATGATTCTACACACAAACTATGATTCTATGCACTAACAATGATTCTCTACACACTAGCAATGATAATACACACAGACGATGATTCTATGCACTAACAATGATTCTCTACACACTAGCAATGATTCTACACACAAACTATGATTCTATGCACTAACAATGATTCTCTACACACTAGCAATGATTCTCTACACTAATAATGATTCTACACACTAACAGTGATTTTACACACTAGCAATGATTCTACACACTAGCAATGATTCTACACAATAACAATGATTCTACACACTAACAATGATTCTACACACTAACAATGATTCTACACACTAGCAATGATTCTATACACTAGCAATGATTCTACACACTAACAATGATTCTACACACTAGCAATGATTCTACACACTAGCAATGATTCTACACACTAGCAATGAGTTTACCTTTGTGGAAATGATACTGTCCGTTTAGTTACTATTTCTGTACTTTCTATTCAGGAGAGCACTGCACCGATGTCATAGATAGATGTGCTAATGGCGAACTGACTTGTGAGACAAATGAGGAATGTGTCATTGCTGGTGGAAGCTCAGTCTGTCAGTGCCGCCCAGGATTTGTCTGGGTCGGTGGACAGTGTGAAGGTAAAGAAGGCTGTGCATTTATCTATAACATCCTGCATTAGCTATTTCAGTTTCACACAGCTGCTTTATTGACCCACTGTCTTCTGGTTATTTATGAAAAAAAAAATAAGTAAAATGTCTTTTTCTACACTCTGAGGTATACTGGGTATGTGGTAAGTAAATTAAAGGAGGGTGAACTGGATTTATGGTAAGTAAAGGAAGGTTTACTGGATATTTGGAAAGTAAAATAAAGGAATGTGTACTGGGTATTTAGTAAGTAAATAATGTAAATTACCCCTGTATACGGCTTGAGGCATTTTGAGTAAATTGTGCTAGCCACATGCTTTTAGACTAATCAGCACTAGATGGGTGGTATGATAAATGTTAATTTGTTCATGATTTACAGTTTTACGAATAATTAAAACATTATTATAGAATAACTAGAACATTATTTAAACAACAAACAATATTGTCCTGAAGTAGTTTCCAGCCATGGGACTGAGGTGTGATAGGGCCATCACATGTAGGCCTGAGTGCATGGAGCAATAGGTGGTCAGTCTCTCCCTCACTTAGCAAGCAATGAACCCAAGCATGAACCCTCGTCTGACCATGCTCACTACATTATCAGTGCAGTTTCCTATCAACCTTGTTAACGTAGCTGCTAATTAGGACATGTAAGGTTACTTGTATGCCAGATCACAGACTCCCTAAACAAATGTTTTACGGTGAGTTGCGCTGTGGTAAATGCTCCCAAGGCAGCCAGAGAAAACGCTTTAAAGACACTCTGGAGATCTCACTAACAGCTTTTAGAATTCATCATGACACTTGGGAGACTGCTGCCAAAGACCAGAATGAATTTGTGGCAAACATCATTACGGAAGGTGTCGCGTAACGTATTCTACTAAGATGGAATTTGGATCAAAGTAGATACTAAATAGACTTCTACGAATAGAGAATCTAACCACTGCTGAAGAAGCGATCAAATGGCTCGCAATTCTAGAAGAATGATTATCAAAAGTCCCAGAATGGATCACTACTTCTAAACAGTGCCAGGCGGAAAGTTATGACGACGAACTGTGCTAACAAACGAAGACAGTATGTCAAGTGATTCCTGCTAACGTGCCTGGATGAAAAATATGAGCCCCCACTGCCTAATGTATTCTCAAACAACAGGAGATAAGACAGAATGATACGTATAGATGTAGTCCTTTCACTCGTCACACAATCTGATGATGCTAATTCTATAATGACAGACGCAGTTGTTAAAAGTACAAATATAACATAACGTTTAATCCTAAAGAACACTACGTGAGCCCCACTGGGAACTCACTGACACATAAGAGATACGCAGATCCCTGAAATCTTGACCAGATACTGTTCAGCTAGAGGATATAATCATAGATTCTTAGCCAATAGCGGACAAATTAGGATTGCTGTGCAGTGGCAAACGGGTGGGTAGCCACTCATCTGATAATTCTTAGCCTCCTGGATGGTAAGCTGGCAGTGCTGACTGGATCGTGGTATGGACTCCACTCTCTGCTGCATCAAGTGAGTGGTTCGTAGCTCAATCACCGGTCGTGACTACGGCTACAGATGATCAGGGTGCAGGCTCTGTGAATGACAGTGAGAAGGAGTGAATAATCCTTCAAGACAGCCTTGTAAATTCTTCTGGCCATGTCCTGCATGGCATCTTGTCTCATAAATTTTCATAGCATGTATTATTTAAATTTACAGGTTGATTCCTTATCTGAAATCTACAACAGCACACTGATCTCATGGAAACAGCATACAAATGATATCCTATTCTCTCTGCTGACATTTAGATCAAACATGTACAATCACAATGCTCTACTTCAAAGACCACATTCCAAATATATATTCTAAGTCATGATTACTCATGGAAACATGAACCACAATTCACATAATGACTTAACAGTACATATAGGATGACTTCAATGGACTGAAACTCAGACGCCACAACTCCGACATCACATATACATTAACAAACCATTACATCGATGAAACACCACACATCATTTTTCAAGTATGGAAACACACAAACTACACTCCACACGATGAATTAACATCACATATTGATGAATTCCATAGAATGAAATGAAATCACACACAACAACTATAACTTCACGATGTACACGAGTGAACCATTAAAATCAATGAAACACCCCAAGTTCACTTAAAGAGTTATGAGTTGTACTACTAGCAAGTCTTCCTTATATTAATTAAAACATAATTAATTATCTAGAAGATTTCTTAGCTAGATTTAAGATTATTTTCACTATACACAAGAACAATATTAGGGTTGGAGAATTCCCCCAAGGTTTGAACTTTGTTAAGTGGGCCATCTTGGACCACATGGTAGTAATCTGACTATGGGCAAGATAGAGATTAATAAAGAATAATTAATGGTAACTTATTCACTCTCTGAACTAATTCCTTCAACTAATAAGTATATTATCTAGAGAAATCCGCTAGTTCCGAAGTTTAAGCACATAATTAAATTATCTTAACTCTAATCGTCTACTGACTAACTCAGGTGTCCTTCCGCAGGCAGATACCTAATTTCGAGAATCACGTAATGTAATTTATCCATGTTTTTAATGCCACATGTGACGAGCTTTTCGTTTTACCCTTGTCGGCAAGCCACATGGCACAAACATGGTCCTAATTCTAATATTAGTTAACTAACACTAGTTTTAATTAATAGTATCTATTATCGATCGGCATGGCCGGTAGATTTTGCCGGCATTTTGACACACAGAAAATTGTTTAACAAAATTATTATTAACTCACCCTGCAACTAGATTTTGACTGGCCTATCGGGAGTGGAGACTATCATTGGCTTTTCTATGTTTTAGAGGGTTTTTCGGCTTAACAAGAGCCAGCAATAAAATATGTTTAAACACAGACAGGTGTTCACTTTTAGCCAATTGACGTGATAGCTCCTGCTCCTTCCAGGTTGCTAGAAAAAAAATGGCAGATCTTAGGGTGCTACCGGAAGTTAACTTCTCATCCAGGAGAGTTCCCTTCCTGTGGCCAAATTATTTTTCATAGCCAAACCTGAATATAAATTCAGCCTGACTTGATTTCTTGGCTTGTAAACGAACTCTACCCTACATCTACTTCTAACTATAAGAAGAAATAGTATTTAACTCTCTCTATAGTTTTATGTATATAAATACACTAACCAAAGACGATTTTATCTAATATTTGAAAATATAGATAAAAATAAAAATTACTACAGGATACATAGAGGGGTTTACTGAGGGCTATCTCCATCTAGTAACAAAACGATCTGAGAGGTGGGCCAACCTGTCACAAATGCCCATCGTTCAAAAAAAGTTGGAGAAGCAACTTTTTCTCCAGCCCGAACTCTCATATAGTTTTGTCAGCCCTTACTCTGACGTTTATGGGTCATTTGGACAGGTCCCCCTCTTCATCAATAGCACAATGTCTATTCACAATTCTCCGCCTCTTCGTTTCTAAGACACCTTCTAAGAAACCTCCTCGCTTGATGTCGCTTCCATGGAAATCTTCTCTGGAGACTTTGCTTTCGTTGGTCGGGGTGTCCTTCGTCTGTCACTGATAAAGGTCCTACAATTCCAACATCTCTCCTTCGACCCAATTGGTCTTGATCCCTATACTTCATGCGCGTCGTCCTTACTTTCCCTTTAGACGTCTCTAAGTTGGGATCGTGTTCAGCCGCGTCATCTTCCTCACATCTGTCGGGGTTGTCTTCCCATCTGGATTGATCCCCTTTGGATCCATTATCAACCACTGCCAGAGTCATAATATGAACTGGTGGGTTCGTGTTGTTCTCAAAATGTCTTTTGAGTAAATTCACGTGGAAGACGGTAGTTTTCCCGCGAATAGAAACAGAGTACTTGTTGCTGGACACCTTCTCTTTAATGATGAATGGTCCTTGCCAAGCAATTTCTAACTTATTATCCCCTTTGGTTAATAAGACGAGCACTTTATCTCCTACCTCTAGAGACTGGTTTCTAATAGATTTATTATAGAAGGAAGCCTGTTGTTTTCTGGCACGACGGAGAGTGGAGTTAGCTAATTTCCATCCCGTGTGCAGTTTCTGTTTCAGTTCCTCTACATACTGTGAAGACTTGACGACACTCTCATCTGTTCCTTCATCAGTCCAGGTTCTCAAAAGAGCCTCCAGCGGTCCTTTAATTGGTCGTCCGAACAATAGTGTAGCAGGTGGAAGACCGGTGGCGACATGTGGTACTTCTCGATAAGCAAACATTGCTGCTGATAAGTACGTGTCCCAACTATCTGGTTTCTCCTGGACTAACTTGTTCATGATCGATTTGAGAGTCCCCGTATATTTGACCCCAAGTCGCTTATTCTCTGTGAGACTAAAACCTGTGTTGATATGGTGCATCCTGAAGATGTCGGAGATTTCTCCCCTTAACTTCTCATTCAATAATGACCCACTATCACTTACAATAAGAATAGGGAATCCTACTCTGGTAAATATTTCTAGGAGAGCCTCTGCTACCCTAGTTGCACTGATGGAGGGCAGTACAGTAGCTTCAGCCCACATTGTACCTGTATCTACTACAGTTAAAATATAAGTATTTTTCTTCTTAGAAGTGGGCAGTGGACCAATAATGTCTATAGCTACTCGCTCAAAAGGAATGTTCAAAACTAACAAAACTAACCCTTCCCCTATGGAAACAGGAGTAGACCACTGCTTGGGGGAGCCATGTTGACACTCCGGACAAGACTGGACGTATCTTCGTATGTCAGCAGTCATTCCCGGCCAAAAATAATGACAAGAAATACGCTGGGTAGTAACTCCTACAGTCATATGTCCACTGAAGGATATGGTATGTCCCATATGCAATATCTGATTACGATATTGTTTCGGCACGACAAGTTGCCCGTGTTCGGTACCCATAGTTCCTGCCCTATGGTACAACAACTTGTCCTTTAAATAGAAATTTCCAGCTGCTGGAGGATTTCTACCGTTTGGCGGTTTGCCAAAACAAGATACTAAAGTCGGACATTCATTTTGTGCAGCCCTAATCTCCCGAGGTAGAGGGTTGATTGAGAGTATAGGTTCATGTGACTGTGCAACCTGACTCCGGGTCTCCACTGCTGCCATTATCATTGGTGATGAGGGTTCTCCTAAATATACATACTTACGACCAAGCATGAAAGGATATACCGGATCATCGATCACTGCAGCTGAAATGAGTCCAGTGACATACTTAGATGTCACAAGTACTTTGGCTATCTTAGCTATTATAGTTGGAGAGCTCCTGGTAGCCCCTTTGACTACAACTGTTTGTTTTGTTAACTGTGATGGTTTCACTAACTGCTTAGCTATTATTGCATCACACTGGAGTCCACTGTCATAGAGACATAGTACTGGACTACCGTTAACCAGAATAGTTTCAACTGTGGGTGGCCTAGTTCCATTACTTGAACATATGTTCTGTTGGGTACTTGCCCCCGTAATCATACACGCAGCATACTGGGTAGGGGGATTATTTCTGCACACGCTCGTGTGGTGATCATTACTTTTGCAGTTCTTGCAGTAAGGTTTACCCCATCCACTATTGTTCGCTGGTGGTTTTTGTTTTTGGAACCCAGGATTTTGGTGCGGACCCCCAGTGTGCCCTCTGGTGTCTTTACCATAAGAGTTGTTCTGCTGAAAACCCTTATTCTGTGTTGCAGGAGTATTTTGAGCAGTAGAAGAATTACAAGATTTAGTGGTAGCTACTTCACCATGGGCAGTTAAATATCGTTCGGCTAGGGAGATAACCTCCTCTAGCCGAGCACCACCATTCTCTGCAATAAAGGTTTGTAGCTGTTTTGGAAGAACATCTTTAAATTGCTCAACAAGTATTAGTTCCGCCAGCCCGTCATAAGTAGCATCCAAATCACTCAGTTCTACCCACTTGTTAAAATAAGTGTGTAACCGTGAGGCGAACTGAGGAAATGATTCTCCTTGTGACCGTTTGGCGGTACGGAACTTCAACCTGTAGGCACTAGAAGTTAACTGATATCGTTTCAAGAGAGCATTTTTGAGTGTGACAAAGTCCTTCTCAAGACCTGGAGGGAGTTTTGCAAACACGTCATACGCTGGACCGCGAAGTGCTTGGGAGAGTTTAATATTAAATTTATCCTTAGGCAGATTGTAGGCTTCACACATTAACACAAATTTGTCAAGATATTCATCCATCTGATCCTCCTTCGGGTCGAAGTGGGCCAGTGGAAAACTCATTGATCCTGGAGTAATATGTGGTCCTGAGGAAATGTCTTGGCTGTCAGTTGGAGAGCTGGCACTGCTAAATCTGGAGGCATCAGGATTTTGTAGTTCTAATCTCCTCAGTTCTAACTCGTGCTGTCTTAACTGCTCAGCTAATTTCAACTCCTTGTCCAGTTCTGCTTGCTTCAACTGGTTGTCCAATTCAGCCTGTTTCAACTGGTTGTCCAATTCAGCCTGTTTCAACTGGTTGTCCAATTCAGCCTGTTTCAACTGGTTGTCCAATTCAGCTTGTCGCATCTTCTGTCTGGATTCAATTTCCGCCATCTGGATTTTTAATTTAATTCTTTCCTCTCGTTCGTCCTTCTCTTTGATGATGTCCCTTTGTTCTCGGCGCCATGTTCTTCCTTCTTCTATTACATATTTTTCCAACTCTGCACCCTCATAACCTAACAATGTTCCTTGTTCTCGCAGTTCCTCCTTAGTAGGTGGCTTTTCAGAAGACATGTTAGTTATGTAATAATATGATATCTGTTGATACACCTGGATAACTCACTCACTTAATCAAGAATGTGTTTGTCGCAAAGATTCACAAATATCTTCAATAACAAGCATAAAAAATGTTACACATTGACACAACACTTACCCGTTTGCCAGCAATTCACCTTTGCCCTAACTTATGTTATCCTATATTATAAGTATGTATATATTAACTAGTATGATTAGTAGCTATCTCTATTTAGTGACTGAAAGTTAGAACTATCTATGAAGTTGGATACTCGACTGAACCCAACAATCTATAGGATTGTCATGCCGGACCGAGCCACCAGTGTCGCGTAACGTATTCTACTAAGATGGAATTTGGATCAAAGTAGATACTAAATAGACTTCTACGAATAGAGAATCTAACCACTGCTGAAGAAGCGATCAAATGGCTCGCAATTCTAGAAGAATGATTATCAAAAGTCCCAGAATGGATCACTACTTCTAAACAGTGCCAGGCGGAAAGTTATGACGACGAACTGTGCTAACAAACGAAGACAGTATGTCAAGTGATTCCTGCTAACGTGCCTGGATGAAAAATATGAGCCCCCACTGCCTAATGTATTCTCAAACAACAGGAGATAAGACAGAATGATACGTATAGATGTAGTCCTTTCACTCGTCACACAATCTGATGATGCTAATTCTATAATGACAGACGCAGTTGTTAAAAGTACAAATATAACATAACGTTTAATCCTAAAGAACACTACGTGAGCCCCACTGGGAACTCACTGACACATAAGAGATACGCAGATCCCTGAAATCTTGACCAGATACTGTTCAGCTAGAGGATATAATCATAGATTCTTAGCCAATAGCGGACAAATTAGGATTGCTGTGCAGTGGCAAACGGGTGGGTAGCCACTCATCTGATAATTCTTAGCCTCCTGGATGGTAAGCTGGCAGTGCTGACTGGATCGTGGTATGGACTCCACTCTCTGCTGCATCAAGTGAGTGGTTCGTAGCTCAATCACCGGTCGTGACTACGGCTACAGATGATCAGGGTGCAGGCTCTGTGAATGACAGTGAGAAGGAGTGAATAATCCTTCAAGACAGCCTTGTAAATTCTTCTGGCCATGTCCTGCATGGCATCTTGTCTCATAAATTTTCATAGCATGTATTATTTAAATTTACAGGTTGATTCCTTATCTGAAATCTACAACAGCACACTGATCTCATGGAAACAGCATACAAATGATATCCTATTCTCTCTGCTGACATTTAGATCAAACATGTACAATCACAATGCTCTACTTCAAAGACCACATTCCAAATATATATTCTAAGTCATGATTACTCATGGAAACATGAACCACAATTCACATAATGACTTAACAGTACATATAGGATGACTTCAATGGACTGAAACTCAGACGCCACAACTCCGACATCACATATACATTAACAAACCATTACATCGATGAAACACCACACATCATTTTTCAAGTATGGAAACACACAAACTACACTCCACACGATGAATTAACATCACATATTGATGAATTCCATAGAATGAAATGAAATCACACACAACAACTATAACTTCACGATGTACACGAGTGAACCATTAAAATCAATGAAACACCCCAAGTTCACTTAAAGAGTTATGAGTTGTACTACTAGCAAGTCTTCCTTATATTAATTAAAACATAATTAATTATCTAGAAGATTTCTTAGCTAGATTTAAGATTATTTTCACTATACACAAGAACAATATTAGGGTTGGAGAATTCCCCCAAGGTTTGAACTTTGTTAAGTGGGCCATCTTGGACCACATGGTAGTAATCTGACTATGGGCAAGATAGAGATTAATAAAGAATAATTAATGGTAACTTATTCACTCTCTGAACTAATTCCTTCAACTAATAAGTATATTATCTAGAGAAATCCGCTAGTTCCGAAGTTTAAGCACATAATTAAATTATCTTAACTCTAATCGTCTACTGACTAACTCAGGTGTCCTTCCGCAGGCAGATACCTAATTTCGAGAATCACGTAATGTAATTTATCCATGTTTTTAATGCCACATGTGACGAGCTTTTCGTTTTACCCTTGTCGGCAAGCCACATGGCACAAACATGGTCCTAATTCTAATATTAGTTAACTAACACTAGTTTTAATTAATAGTATCTATTATCGATCGGCATGGCCGGTAGATTTTGCCGGCATTTTGACACACAGAAAATTGTTTAACAAAATTATTATTAACTCACCCTGCAACTAGATTTTGACTGGCCTATCGGGAGTGGAGACTATCATTGGCTTTTCTATGTTTTAGAGGGTTTTTCGGCTTAACAAGAGCCTGCAATAAAATATGTTTAAACACAGACAGGTGTTCACTTTTAGCCAATTGACGTGATAGCTCCTGCTCCTTCCAGGTTGCTAGAAAAAAAATGGCAGATCTTAGGGTGCTACCGGAAGTTAACTTCTCATCCAGGAGAGTTCCCTTCCTGTGGCCAAATTATTTTTCATAGCCAAACCTGAATATAAATTCAGCCTGACTTGATTTCTTGGCTTGTAAACGAACTCTACCCTACATCTACTTCTAACTATAAGAAGAAATAGTATTTAACTCTCTCTATAGTTTTATGTATATAAATACACTAACCAAAGACGATTTTATCTAATATTTGAAAATATAGATAAAAATAAAAATTACTACAGGATACATAGAGGGGTTTACTGAGGGCTATCTCCATCTAGTAACAAAACGATCTGAGAGGTGGGCCAACCTGTCACAGAAGGGTTCAGTCACTTGTGAAGCAAACAGGACTGCAAGAGCTGTGAAGAAAAGGCTGGACAAAAAGAACACTGCAGGCGATCCTCCTCCTGGAGCATTCTTTGCCCACATTGTCAAAGAACATTTCGAGCCAAAAAATGCCTTACCCGCCATCTTAGAACTCACAGCTCCATACTTTGAACCCCACTGGATGAATTAAATGGTCATCATCATTCTTGATGGACAAACACCATAAGGTTTAATAACAGCATGATAGGACTAAAAAATATAGTTCTAGTTATAGTTCTGCCAGCTTGACTTTGACATGTGTAACATACACTAACTTTACTGATCTGTCTTCTGCCCTGTATCCCTTGTTGAGGCATAGGTCTTCAACCAAACCATGCCCAGCTGTCCTGTCTTTGGCTATCTCCTGCAGCTCCCTCCTTGTACTTCCAGCATTATTCATCTCTGTAATTCTCTTCTCTGTGTGTTTTTAGGTCTCCTGCTATTGTGTTTGCCTTATAGATTCCAGACAAGAGAGTCTCTAGTTATATTGTTTTTTCAGTGTGTGTACTATTCAGCCTTTGTGTCTTTTCTTCACCTCTTGGTTCACTGAGATTTGTTTAGCTCTTTCCGTGAGTTCTATATTGGTGATTCTGTCAATCCATTTTATTCCCACTATTTTGTGCTGGCACCATTTAGTGAATGATTATAGTTTATTTGTAATTATGTTAGTTCTCCATGTTTCTGAACTGTGCACTAATACCAATTCATCATTGGAGATTAAAATTCTAAGTTTGGTGCTAAGTTAATCTTCTTTGACTTTATATATTGTCTGTTAGCAAGCATCTTCTTCTTCTTCTTCTTCTTCTTCTTCTTCTTCTTCTTCTTCTTCTTCTTCTTCTTCTTCTTCTTCTTCTTCTTCTTCTTCTTCTTCTTCTTCTTCTTCTTCTTCTTCTTCTTATTCTTCTTCTTCTTCTTCTTCTTCTTCTTCTTCTTCTTCTTCTTCTTCTTCTTCTTCTTCTTCTTCTTCTTCTTCTTCTTCTTCTTCTTCTTCTTCTTCTTCTTCTTCTTCTTCTTCTCCTTCTTCTTCTTCTCCTTCTCCTTCTTCTTCTTCTTCTTCTTCTTCTTCTTCTTCTTCTTCTTCTTCTTCTGCATTCATCCGGAATGTTTTAGACGTAATTGCAAAGCTGTCATATTTGCACCTTTCGGCTGACACATCCACATATTTCAGGCATTTGTTAACTGGGTTACCTTCCCAGGCCATTAGCATTTTCAATTGCAGTCTTTTTAGTTCTCTTGTTTTCTTCATGTAAAGTAATTTGATGCTGTGATTCTTATTGTAAAATGTTCATAATGCTGCTCATTTTCTGTATTTCAGTTTATTTCATGCTGCACACTCTTTATCCATGTTGCACAAATTTATTTAATTTTCTGATTGGCTTTTCTTGTATTGCAATAATTTCAGATGAAAATGAATGTCTGAACAGAAATCTTCACAACTGTGATCAGGTCTGCATCAACACTCAAGGCGGCTTCACTTGCTCATGCTACAGGGGCTATGTTTACAACTCTTCCAGCAACTCTTGTACAGGTATGTTATGTTAATTGTCAAGTATCATTGATGTACATCTTCTCTACCAATACTTGTACAGGTATGTTCTGTTAATTGTTAAGTATCGTTGATGTACAACTGCTCTACAAATACCTGTAAAGAGGTATGTTCTGTTGCTATGTCAGGTGTCATTGTAAAGGTATGTTCTGTTTATGTGTCAAGTATCATTGTAAAAATGTAGAAGATATAAATGGAATCATCATTGGGGGAGAAAACATCAATAATATTAGATATGCAGATGATACAGTATTGATTGCAGACAATGAGCAGGATCTGCAACAATTAGTAGATGCAGTTGCACACAGTGAACAGCTAGGGTTAGAATTGAATTGTAAGAAGACACAGATTATGGTTATGACTAGTATGAAGGAAATACCACAATGTAATATACAAGTAAATGGGAATATTCTTCAACAAGTGAATCGATACAGTTATCTCGGAACAGTCATAACATCTGATAGGAGATGCCTTGAAGAGATTAGAACAAGAATTGCTATTGCGAAAGCAGCCTTTTACAAGATGAAAAACACACTGACCAATAAAATGATGTCAATTGCAATGAGAAAAAGAGTGCTGACATGCTACATAGAACCTGTACAGTTGTAAGAATGTGAAGCTTGGACAATGAGAAAACAAGCTGAAAAACATATGATGTCTGTGGAAATGTGGTTTCTGAGGAGAATGCAAAGAATACCATGGACAGACAGAAAAACTAATGACCAAGTCCTTCAAGACATAAATGAAAATTGTACACTGATTAGAGAAGTTAGACGCAGACAGTCAAAATGTTTTGACATGTTATGAGAAGAAAAAAAATTTGAGAACTTGGTAACAACTGGCAAGATCGAGAGGAAGAGAACAAGAGGAAGACGGAGAAGTAAATACCTGAATGGCTTGGCCATGTGGCATGGCCGAGACAGGAACACAGAGCTGATCCATGACTCTGGTGATCAAGTGAAATGGCAAATCATGACTGCCCACACTTATTGGCATGGCACATGATGGATGGATGGATCATTGTAAAGGTTAAAGTTAGTTGCATATCCTAACAGGACGTTGCAGTCAACACCAGCATTTATTTCTGTTGTGATCTCTTGGCAAGTTTAAGTCCAATAGTTTGCTATTGCTTTCTGAACGATCGGCATCCATACCATTTCGTAAAAAACCAACGTAACGCGGTCTGCTGTCAAATCGCGCGCAGCTGTGTTATGTATGTGGGATCATGAACTGCGCACGTAACCCCATTGTCACGGAATTATAAAGGTATGTTCTGTTAATATGTTAGGTATTATTGTAAAGGTGGTTTCTGTGCATGTGTCAGGTAACATTGTAAATCCATGTTCTACTTATGCTTGAAGTGTCATTGATTGCCACCATATGACACAAACAAACCACTGAATAAATCAACAGACTCTGACCATCAGCAAGCAAGAGATGTAATCAAAGCATTGTGTTCTGGATTTGTTTTCTGTTTTGTTTTTCATGTTCATTGATAAAAATGTTTGCTTTTATCAATGTGTGGGCTTTTCCTTTTTGACGAGCACTCTAGTTATATTTGGTGGTAATTTGGTTTCCATTTGTGACTCATAGATGAGTTGTCCACAACGCTTTTAGCTTTCTTGTGAATATGTTTGGAGTAGCCAACATTAATTAATTCATTCATTCATTCATTCATTCATTCATTCGTTCGTTCGTTCGTTCATTCATTCATTCATTCATTCATTCATTCAGTAGCATGTCCTTTGCAGAACCTCGCTCCCATAACAACCTTCCGGAAAACCTCTCGATCAAAAGCAAGATGTCCCGCGTCTGATACACCCATCTGGAGATCATCCGCCACATCCTGCACCCATCTTCTATTTGGCCTTCCTCTTCCTCTCTTCCCAGGCATATACCCCTCCATTATTGTTCTCCAAACTTTCGTGACGTTTCAAGTGAACAACATATTTCAATTTTTTTTGTTTTATTGTCTTTAATAGCCAACTTTCTTCAGTATTCAGCTCTTGAAGTATGGATGCATTTGTTCTTTTCTTTACCCAAGATATTCTTAGAACCCGTCTATAACATTTATATTCAAAGGCATTTATGCGCTGTTCAGCTCATTTAGTAAGTGTCCAGGTCTCACAGGCGTATGTTGCAATGGGAAAGATGCATGCTCTTAAAAATCTAACATACAGATCATGAAATGTCTGATGTATTATGAATGAGCTTTGTAAACTAAATGTGTTTGGTTGTTGATCACTATGTGGATAGTTGCTGTTTTACAATAAGTCAAATAAATTACATGTGGTTGAATATATTCAATGTTAAAAACATTGGACAGGAGGTCAGCGTGGCTGAATGGGTAAGAGTGCTTGTTCTTAAATATCCAGTGTGCTGATGCTGAGGTAGTGAGTTCAACCCCTACACCGGAAAGTTGGGACTAAAATGTTGACTTCTTATCCTTGACTTGGGGGCATAAATTGCAAGTGCCTCTGAAGTCAGAGTGGGTTTGCCTAGTAACGAGGGACACTGATAACAGGGATAGCTAATCCACACACAAAAATCAGTCCAGTGCACTAAAAGTAGTAGCACATAGTGTACTATTTTGATTTTCTAAGTTTGTTCATATTGATTTCATGTGCTGAGATATACAGTAGAAAAGTGCATTAGCAGAAGAAATAACAGATTCTTATATCAGAAGATCCTCTCTGAGTTTGACATTTTCATATTCAAATGTATGTTTGTTAACTTTCTGTCTGAAACAATGTGTGGTGTGTATAGCTTTTCTTCGTGAATCCCAACAATCGCTTACTGTGTTCTCTTATTTTTACATTTGATCAGCGTATACTAAAGTAATCTGGCTTTCTCAGAGGCCAATTCCATTGTGTATTTAGTTTTTTTTAAAGTAATGCATTCATGGTTTGTCATACTATTTCCTCCTTGGGCATCTGGACTGAAAGAGTTATCTAATCTTAAGAGACTGTTTACAGAATCTTTACATTAGTGACCGTGATTGTACGATGTTGATATCCACAGCAGGAGTACATAGGAGCCACAGTGATTGTATGATGTTGATATCCACAGCAGGAGTACATAGGAGCCACAGTGATTGTATGATGTTGATATCCACAGCAGGAGTACATAGGAGCCACAGTGATTGTATGATGTTGATATCCACAGCAGGAGTACATAGGAGCCACAGTGATTGTATGATGTTGATATCCACAGCAGGAGTACATAGGAGCCACAATGATTGTATGATGTTGATATCCACAGCAGGAGTACACAGGAGCCACAGTGATTGTATGATGTTGATATCCACAGCAGGAGTACATAGGAGCCACAGTGATTGTACGATGTTGATATCCACAGCAGGAGTACATAGGAGTAGCAGAGAGAGAAGAGGAATGAGATAGAGAAAAAAGAGGCTATGATGTCAGTTCTTAAATTAATCACTGAAGAGATTTCTGATTGGCTTCTGACCTTCACTTATGTAAAGATTTCTTTGATCGCCTTATGATCCCTTTCCTGTCACACAAATGGAAAATAGTGATGTATATACCAATGTTCAATCATTATTATGGAAAATTAAATCTGCGACAAAAGTCTAAGACACACTGTGCATACTTTCCTGTAGACATAAACCATCTGATGACACTGCTGCTATTCTTGTTGAGTGAATAAATGTCAATTGAGACATACTATTTGTGTCCAGATGTGGATGAATGTGAATTGAGACATACTATTTGTGTCCAGATGTGGATGAATGTCAGCAAGGAAACCCCTGCAGCCAGACTTGCATCAACACAGATGGAAGCTTCCGGTGTTCATGTCGTCCAGGACAGGCTCTTCAGGCTGATGGAATTTCCTGTGGTGGTAAGTCAAGTGTAAATTGGTAAATGCTCATTGATTTTGCTGGGTTATCATTGGAATCATTCTTCTTTAGGAGCTTCTTCTTTGTCTTCCTCTTCTCTTTTTCTTGTGCCTCTTTGTCTTCAAGTCTTTGGCTGAATAGCCAGGGTGTCGCTTCACAAGGCTGATTTACTTAGTACTTTGTATCTGACATTTCCTAAATGAAAGACATCTAGTGACCTGTTTTTATGTCTCCCCCTCTCTCTTACTCAGTCTCTCTCTCTCTCTCTCTGTCTCTCTGTCTCTCTCTCTCTCTCTCTCTCTCTCTCTCTCTCTCTCTCTCTCTCTCTCTCTCTCTCTCTCTCTCTTCCCTTGCCTATGTCTCTCTCAATCACTCCCCCTCTCTCTCTTTCTCCTTCCTCTCTTTTATCTCTCTGTCTCTGCCATCCTTTATCTCAGTTTCCCATTAATTCTACCATGGTTACAATGGATTCCAGTTAATCTCTTCTCATGAGCGACCACAGAGCATTGACTACTCATTTTATGACATCACCAATAGATTTTCTTGAGGACATACAAACTGTTGGTGAACACAGTGTCTTTGTAATTTGTATTCTTTGGGGCCATGTCACTATAGTTATTAGTGAAATCATCTACAAACCTCAGGGGTATCCATGGAGAAGTGGTCTCTGAATGTCGGGGGTTTATATTTGGAATGCATCATTCTGACCACGAATGCAATTTACCCCCGGAGATTTCATGGAGGGCATTACTGGAACTACGGAGTCTATGCTTGCTTTCAGCAGGTGGCTTGCCATTTTGTGGAGCTGTACCAAGCCAGATGAAGTATAACCTGCTGCAATGAAGTGATCCTCATGCCTGTAACCTTGTATTGTAATCTGGAAACCCTGTTGTCCGGAGTTCAGACCCCAGTAATGCTAGTATTCTCCCCCCTGTCCTTTCTGCACTGATGTTGACCCGGCCTCATAGAATGAGCTTCAGGGGCATCTGGAAAAAGTAGACAGCTTGTCTAGTATTGACATTATTCATGAAGTCAAGTTTACATAAATCAAGAATCAGCAGAGAGACAACATAAACATGTATGTATTTTGTGAACTGAAAGCTGGAAACAGATGAATAATAAGAGGAGGAAAATGTGCAAGCTGCAAGAGGTAGTTAAAGATATGATGGCTTGGCATGAATTGGTTGGGCGCCTATGTCCCAATAGGGAATACAGAGCATGAGAAGAAGAAAAAGAAGAAGCATGATAGTAAAAACCTACTAGCATGGCACATGAGGATTATGAACTATCTAACTACCTAACAGAAAGCAAGTAGTACCGTCTACTGTTATACGGTAGCTCAGTCATATCTGACACCAATATGAACTATAAGGAAAGGGCTTTTACCCTCTTTTTTCCTCTGAAAGCATCTGCTATGAGAATACATTTGCCTGCATTTATGTTGCATGCAAGAAAACACTTTCATGTTTAGTTGAATACCTAATTGAATACTACATGTTGCAGCCTGTACTAGTGGTTGCCCAACTACCTGCAACTGTGTGGAGAGCAACACAGATCACTGTGATAGAGCTACTGGCAACTGTACGTGTAAGACAGGCTGGACAGGAGACGACTGTTCTGTAGATGTGGATGAGTGCTCACAGAATCCTTGTCTTAGCTACAGGCAGTGCAGGAACTTGAATGGTGGCTTTGAGTGTGTGTGCTGGAGTGGCAATCAGATAGATCCTAATGGAACATGTCAAGGTGAGTACAATGATGTTTTCACTTGTGTTAATTGTTTACTTGATTCTTTACTGAATGAAATGACACTTCAGATGGCAGACATTTTGGCATATGATAACATGAATCCATGGGTGTTCATTTTATGTTAAATTTTTTTTTTTTTTTAAACTGTCCTTACTGTCTATAACAGCTTGCAGTGTATGACAGGGTTGTCTTTTGGGTACAGTTCTGCAATCGTTACATAGTTTTCCTGTCAGAAGTAACAGGCCGTTTACATGCTTTGAGATGTTTTCCTGTAAGAAGTAACAGGCCATTTACATGCTTTAAGATGTTTTCCTGTAAGAAGTAACAGGCCATTTACATGCTTTAAGATGTTTTCCTGTAAGAAGTAAAAGGCTGTTTACATACTTTAAGATGTTTTCCTGTAAGAAGTAACAGGCCATTTACATGCTTTAAGATGTTTTCCTGTAAGAAGTAACAGGCCATTTACATACTTTAAGATGTTTTCCTGTAAGAAGTAAAAGGCCGTTTACATACTTTAAGATGTTTTCCTGTAAGAAGTAACAGGCCATTTACATGCTTTAAGATGTTTTCCTGTAAGAAGTAACAGGCCATTTACATACTTTAATAAGTACTGGATATATAGTGCTGGGCACATATTATTATAAAACAATGGCCACTCTGTGATTGATATGGTCAGTATTATGTTAGCCTCCTTTACTTCCCAAGGCATTTCTTGTTTCCTGGTACCCATTTTAGGCTGCGTAGGTGCCAATTTTACAATTCCATCTTGAATAGGATTTGAACCTATAACCACCAGGCCAACATGTGGGCATCTAGGTATTAAGCTACTGTATCTCTCTATAGCTTTCCTGTATTTGTGATAAAATACATTCTTCATGTCTACAAACTTTTATACAAGTTTGAAAAAAATTATTATAAAACATCAAACTTTTATTGTTTTACAAATTTCAAATTTACTGCCAGCCTATAAAATCTTGTATTCTTTTACAAATATCACATTCACATTCAACCTATTAAATCTATTATATTACAAATATCAAATGTGTTATTATGTTTTAAATAGACAATATTACAAACAAAAAAACCACCCCCTGATAGAAGTCAGAAAGTAAAAAAAAACTTAGCACATGAAAACATGATTTTTGAACATGTATTTCAGAAATGTATTTCATCTTGTTTATCATAGTAACCTAGTGCATAATAATTAGCATAATTTATTATGAACATCATTAGAAAATGGATTACAAGGATAATGGGTTAGTGTTGTGTTCAGTTCACCTATCTCCCAACATTGTTGTACCAGTAGTGGTAAGATTGAATTGTGTCCAATAAGTGCTGATGAGTTTTCTCCCTGGTAGTTATAAGTTTGAATTGTGTCCCTAGTAGTGATAAGACTGAATTTGGTCCAATATGTGAAGATGAGTTTTGTCTCTAGTAGTGATAAGATTGAATTTTGTCCAATATGTGAAGATGAGTTTTGTCCCTAGTTGTGATAAGATTGAATTTTGTCCAATATGTGAAGATGAGTTTTGTCCCTAGTAGTGATCAGGATGAATTTTGTCCAGTAAGTGCAGCTGTGGCATTGGCCCAGTTTTATTGTTATTGTTGGACAATCATCTTGAAGTCTCTGAGTTTCAACTCTTGGAATCCGATGTGTTGGTCTCAGGTCATCTGAGCACTGAAAAGGGCTGGCTTCTACCGGAGTGAGGTTGGTGTAGAGGCTTCTCTCCCAACTTGGTAGCAAAATATCATCTTTGAGCGGACTGTGTTACAGAGCTCACTTCCCCTCTTCAAGCTCAGAAACCAGTGGGGTGAGAAAAACAAGTCACCCGCGAAAAGGCATATTAGGATGTCACCTGATCATGATTCACACCCCACGTACAGAATGGTAGTTTGGAGTGCTTGTGCCGTGGAGCATCTGACAGAGTGGCTAGAACCCGGGCTCCAATATGAGAAACTGAGTTTGAATCCTTGTTAAGGTGATGGCATTTTTTTCTGTCGGGGTGGGAAAAGAAAACCCTAGCCTGCACAGTTTGCGGTGACTACACTAGCCAGGCGGCCTTAATTCTTCAGACTGAAGACCTCCCTTGTATACTACACAACAAGGTACTATAGGCAGTAGATGAAAGTGATTTTTTTTTTTAACATAAGAGAAATTAGGCTTAGATTGGTCATGTCTCCTCCATGGGCTTGAGATATTTTATTGTCAACCATCTCCGAGCCAATGCCCAGAGGATAAACTGATGCCATAAAGTTTGTGCCAGAGTTGTAGGGATGTCATGGCAGCTAACATAATATTGACCACATAACCTGACATGTGTCATTCAGTCATAGAAAAAATGGGCATAACACTGTTTCCACCCACGTGTGTTTTGGCATATATATGGACTTTACTGTCTTTTATTATATGTATTATCTGTTATATATATATATATATATATATATATATATATATATATATATATATATATATATATATATTTGTTGTAGGTAGGTAGGAAGGTGGTAAGTTGGTAGATAGGCAGGCAGGTAGACAGACAGACAGACAGACAGACAGACAGACAGATAGATAGATAGATAGATAGATAGATAGATAGATAGATAGATAGATAGATAGATAGATAGGATTAGGTTGCTAGCTGTCCTGAACCTACTAGTTAGCCCCAAACCTTATGGCAACAACTATGAGCCCCACAGGCACTGACAGACCCCTTCTGGCTAACACTAATAAACAATCTCCAATATCACCAGAATAAAATAGCGGTTTATTTACACTAAAATATTACTCCCACAAAACCCCTCTCACGAGTTTAACCATGAACATCCATAAATAACTAACACATCTCCCTTCCAGTCGATCAGCATTTGTACCGCAGTTGCAATGACTCACACATTTTATATCACGCACAATTTGTTAACTCAAATCCCTACTTCCTAACATAACATAATTCTATCACAATATCATCTAGCATATCCCTAGTTATTAACTCGTTCATAATCTATCGCTCGCACTAACAAATCTATTCCTATCATTTGTTATAATCTAACCCCATCTCTATTCCGCCTAACGTCTGACTAGCTTCTATGTCCCTGTTCCGATTCCTACCGACCTCTTGTTTTCCCACCAGTCATGCGAGCGGAAAAACCCTCCCGAATCGTGTTCACCCAAACCCTTGGTCACCTATCGTGAATTGTTGTTACCCTGTACACACGCTTTTGTCCTTGTCTCCTGTCTGTCTTGTTCTGTCTTATCTGAGCTGTCGTCGATATAATATAAGACTGTGAGACTGTGACCCTAGCTAGCTATGTAGGTAGATAACTGAGAGAGGAAGAGATGAATATGAAGGACATTACAGAAAGGTTAAAGTAAAGGTAGTCCCATAGCAGATACTGCCCGTTTGGTGTGAAGTATTATCCTCGGACATAATATATGAGGTACAGTTGTCAGTTCCCTTCCTCCCCAGAAAATTGTCTGGTACCTATGTTTGAGAGACTGCGTCAACCCTATAGCCAAGCTGATTGAAAAAAAAAAATCATCTTGCCTCTGATGGGGATGAAACCTGGCCACTGTCATGGCAGGCAAGTAGATTAACCACTATGCCACAATGGCTCCTTCATGGAAAGATGAGGTGACAAATAAAAAGTCCTAATTTAACTAAAATTCTCAAGTTAAATTATGAAACAAGTCCAAAGAAAGACATTTTGCACATTTAAAATGATACCATCTTCATGTGCCATGTGTGTAAGCACAGGCAGTCTGGCTCGCCATCTACCATGATCACCCATAATGGATCACGTCTGTGTTCTTGTGTTGACTCCCAGGTTGACCCAGTCTCCATGGATACCAAGAAATGTTTTGGGAAGAAAAGGCGGCTGGGATGATAATTGACCTCATCACACCTCAATTGCTGATAGGTCTATTACCCAATATGCTTCAAAGCATGGACAAGAGTTGTTTATGTTTTCTAGCTGACATATTTGTTGGTTCAAACAGGACCTAACATTATGTGTTAATTATGATATCAGTTCCGAGTAATTCAATTCATCAGATTTTATTTTCTCAACAGACTGCAACCGAACCACGATTGAGAAGACAGGATATATTGCGACATCCAATTACCCTCAATTCTATGACAGCAACTCCTACTGCTCATGGACAATAGCCATCATGGAAGCTGACGCAGTCATTACATTCAGGTAACGTGCTTATCTTTCTGTCTAACAATTGCAAACAGTAGCTCCTACTGCATGTGGACAATAGCAATTAATTAATCTGACGCAGTCATTGCATTCAGGTAACATGCTTGCCACAGAGCAGCTTGCTAGATATTTACTTCTTTTTGTTGGTACACTATTGATGGGCTCCGTGGTTTTATACAGTGATTGTTATGATACATGGCACCTTGCCGTCTTGACAGACGATAGTTTGTGCTTTAAAAAGGCATAATAACTTTTAACTATCCCGTAACAGTTGCCTCTCGCTTTGATTCCGAGACCAGTTAAGACCAGGGATGGAGTTATTGCCTCTCCATAGCACAAAGCCTGGGCTAAAATATAGAGATCATGTGTTGCCCATGCAGCATGATCCCTCTCTCGGCCTGCCTAGTTCACTCCAGAGGAAAGGTAACACCCCTACATCTGGAACAAGACAAGCTGCAGAAGCTGCCGGATCAGCAAAGCAATGCTCTAACTGTCCGCCTGTCGGAGCTTCGATCCTAGACCAGTCGCCAACCAAGGCTTAGGGCCTGGTCTGCCCTGCCATGACAATTTTGTCTTTAGCTTGCATTTCCTCGCACCAGGGTAAGGCTTGTACCCTCCCAATTGCGCTCTTCCGCCCGAAGCCGTTGGCACAATGTGGGGTGTCGGGTTTGGTAAGCGCCGCCCAACGTTCGGCGCTAACAGAAACCAGGTAGTACCGTCTACTGTTATACGGTAGCTCAGTCATATCTGACTAAGACCTGACTTCAAGTGATTGTTAATGAAGTCAATATTATGTACTACGGAGCAAATGGAGTCACATGTAGCTGAAATCGTCGACGTGGACTGATAGTGTCGTTTGAAGCTGATATGATTAATTTTGACTATATATGTGACTTCTTTCTCTTGAGCTCAACTCTGTGAACTTTATATTGAATATTAACATTATATTTGAGTGCTGCAACTCTGTGGTGTTCCCATCCCAGTATTACACTTGGTTATATGCAACTGTTACTCTTTACTTCTGAACAACCTCAAACTGTACACAAGTGGAACGCACAGCTTGGTAACACAACTTGAATAGTAGTTTCACATTCTATTGGGCTAATCACATAATACATTTCATTTACACCACCGCATAAATCAACATTATGAGTTAACAAAACAACTAAACACTACAGCTCCTAACACTCTAGTAGCGACGCAGTTTTTGGCCATGCTACTTGAACAAAATAATCAGGTCCACACTTGACCATGGCTTAAGCCCAACTGATCTTGAAAGTGATACTTTGTCCTTTCCACAAAGCGCCCGGAGCGCTTTTCACTCTCTTGTGACCAACGCTCGTGGCGGGTCACTTTGCACGGTCTCTTCATACGGACCTCACTATTTCCTAAATCATACCATGATCTATAACTCTGTAAACTCAATCATGGCATTGCTTATCTTTCTAACGATTGCAAACAGTAGCTTCTACTGCCTGAGGACAGTAGCAATTAATTAATCTGACGCAGTCATTACATTCAGGTAGCGTGCTTGTGACAAAGTCATTGTGACGCCCCTCTCTTTTTGCATGTAGTAATAATTTATAACTGGAATATATATATATATCAAGAAACAAATGAAGATCGTAAACTGATCAGAGACATTAGACGTAGACAGTCACAATTTTTTGGGCATGTTATGAGAAGAAATGATTTGGAGAACTTGGTGACAACTGGTAAGATCGAGGGGAACAGACCAAGGGGAAGACCTAGAAACAAGTATCTGGATGGCTTGGCCTTGTGGCATGGTCGAGACAGAAACACGGAACTGATCCACGACTCTGTTGATCGAGTGAGATGGCAGAACATGACCGCCCACGCTTACCGGCATGGCACATGATGGATGGATGGATGGATATACCAGTCAATTTGAAAGTGAAATATAAAATACCTCACAGCTACATTTAGCCAACATGGAATAAAGTAAACAATGGGCTCCAACCACTGCAGTGAAGATGTTTAATCATGGGAAAAACCTGATTGTTGTGTTATCAACCCCAACTACAGCCACCACGAGAATCATCAAAACCTCAAATTAACTTCCAATTAAATAAAACTAATATTACATTGGATAGGATAGTGCTGCCAGAGAGCATCATGCAAAAACAATTAACGATCAAACAGCACCTTACTGTAAAATTACTCAAGAAGATCGCCAAAGTAAAATTACTAAAGAAGATCGCCAAAGCACATAAGAACATTTTAATTATCAGTGTGCTAAAGACAGAGAAAATTGTGATAGCAATATACAAGTAACCATCAGCCAACATCAGCAAAATCACACCATTCCAGCCAGGGAAGCGTCGTCAATAGTCAAGAGAAGAGACATAACGACTCGCTACAGACGTCTCTTGTGGATTGGAGGAAGCCAGATAAGTGCTGGACCAGCCTCCTTCAGCACCACTGACAACCTTCAGCATTGCAACTTATTTAAATAAAATTCATTGATGATTTAATATAATTCAAAAGCGCTGAATGCTTAGCAAATACATAGGTACATCTAATATCTAATAAGTTGTGAGATATCAAATAACAGTAAATTATGTAAATCTTCTCCATTTAGGAGCTGTGTGTTAATGCGAATTAAACTATATCTGTCAAAGGATCTATTTGTATAACCTAACTACTGGAAGTTGACTACAGTCTCTATTAATATAAGTAAATAGATTTAGAGTATAGTGTATCAGGGTGAAAGTTTGTTCCATTGTTGTCTTCCTATCGTCCTGTTGGCTCGAAATGAAGACTGGGTGTTCGTTTCTTTTTCAGGTTACAAGTAGGGGAAATAAATATGTCTGCGGTCATTTAAACAAAGTTGCTGCTATTCGCCTTAGCTGTCCTTAATCTGGCCACTCTAATGAGTCAGGATTCTACTGGGATCTGTATGTTCATACATCCTAGCTAACCACGAGCCACTTCTATCTTAACTTCCTTCAGTGAATAGATTTTCCTTTCGGATAGTCTCCTTGTAACTTCTTGGGTGTGTGAGAATTCTCTCTACTACCAGTGCTTATCTTTCTATCTAACAATTGTAAACAGCAACTCCTACTGCACATGGACAATAGCCATCAGTTAAGCTGATGCAGTCATTACAGTTAGGTAATGTGCTTATTTTATATCTAACAGTTGCAAACAGCAACTCCTACTGCCCATGAACAATAGCCATCAGTGAAGCTGACGCAGTCATTACATTCAGATAACGTACTTATCTTTCTATCTAACAATCGCAGATAGTAACATCACCTAACAGATCCTTTGCAGAACATCTCTTGCCATTTCTCACCTCATGTACCCTCAAACCCAAGGTGTCAGAATGTCCCTGGTCCATTTTAATGCTGATTGTCTGTTTACTATGGGCAAAGTATTCAGTTTCTGAGACATAATGCTGTTTATGATCCAATGTTTATCAGCTTTCGTGTTCAGTTGCCTGGGATGCATAATGTAGTAGTTTCTCCTGGCTTTCCCACCCACATGGCTGTGGACCATGTTTTCAACCTTTAGCATCTTGTTCATTTGTCATAGTCAGTGGGTACCCAGCTGTGTGGTACTCTTGCTATCAGGAAAAAGAACCCCGGAGATGTCCACCCATCCCAGGGATCAAAGTTTGCCGTTATCTTTACTTCATCCTTTGATTTATATTCATTGTCTAGCTTGTTTTGCATATCTTTTTTCTATATTGTTTATTAATATCTGGTTATAAATTCTGGAAGATCAAATGAAATAGTTTGATCAACTCTACAGTCATTGATACATTATTAACAACTCTTCATACATGTTGGTTAGTTGGTTAGTATAGACTGGATTTGTTTCTAGATAATCAATCTAAACTTGCACACCCAACACACAAATACAACATTATAAAACCACTCTTATAAAACCATATTGGGGGCGGGGGGCAAGGTTGAAGGCAAGCGAGTAAGAGTGTCAATGATACAAGTGGGAAGATAATATCAAGAGATGGACGAACATCGATCTGACAGAATGTACAGTCACGAAAGAGACAGACAGCATTGGAGATCCATTGCAGCCAACCCTCAATGTGGAGATGGCACCTGATTGATTGATTGATTGAATAATCTTAAATATGTATTTTATGTCTTCCTCTATTTTGGTTGCTCTGTGGGATCCAGACAAAGGACTTTCAAGTAACACTATTTTCTGGTTTTCTCCATGTGTGTCTTATTTAGCATCCACATCTTTTCTTCACCTCTTGATTCACTGGTATTTTTGTAGTTCTCTTCGTGAGCCCCACATTGGTGATTCTATCGTACCATTTAGTCCTTCTGTTCTGCATAGGGACCAATTAATGAATGTTTGTAGTTTATTAGTAATAATTTTAGTCATTTTCTGTGTTTTAACTGGCTCCATAGCGGGTTACAGACGTAGTTCGTAATCTCGCATACCATCGGTGAAAACACCGCTGTGGGCGATTTGGCAGTACACCTCCTTGTGTTGATTTTTTATGAAATGGTGTGGGTGCTGGTCGTTCAAAAAGCAATGGCAAACAAGTGAACGTAAACTTTCCAAGAGATCACAACAGCAAACAATGCTGGTGTTAAATGCGACATCCTATAAAGGATATGCTACTAACTGTATTTTTAATCAACTGATTTAACCTCAACTTGCACACGCAACACACAAATACCACATGCACACAAACAATAGTTGCTAGCAGTACAAATGTTGACACATGTCTTGGACAATGTAAAGAAATATAATAAATGTGATGATTTTAAACACAGAAGCCACAAACACTAGGTTGCACGATTTATTGCTTGGCATATTTTGCTGCATCTCATCAGGTGCATAATGCAGAGTTATATATCATAGGAAGTGAATAAATGAATTATACTTCAGCTGAAACAATTAAAACACATAGCTACAGGTGTTGTTAAAATGTGGAACATCTGTTATCCCCACAGTAATTTCAAATTTACAGTAATCTCTTTCTGTTTGCACAGAACTGGCGGGAATCATCTAATTGCTAACACCTAACTGTATTTGAGCAATCGTTTATTGTTCCTCGAATACTGTATACTAAACGCTTTTTCTTTGTTCGTTCTATAAGGTATTAAGAAATCAACAATTATAGCATTTTATAGTCTTTCGACTGCACAGGAATTCCTGAAGACTAACTCTCTATTCCACCCAGAAGAGGGATGGATATTGCAACACACTCACTCAGATGCAGGAACTATCATGCCATATTTGCGATGGGATTATCTGTACACAATAAATGACAGGGGAAAAAACCAAATCTTTGAGACTGTTCCACAAGTCCACACACTCACATGTCTTCATTCTTGGATGCATCATCAGAATGTTCAAGTTATGGGAGATCATTATTATCATCAACATCTGCTATTGTCTGTTTCCTACTGCCAACTGCTGCAGAAACAGCACATGCTAGTTTCTTCACATTGCTTCAGCTTTCAGTTCCCAGCAAGTTCAGAATACCTGGCATACATGTTACTACTTCTAGTGCACTGGAGTGATTGTCCCTTGCCATCAGGCGAACCCACACCAACTTCTGAGGTACTTATAATTTACAGCTCCAAATCAAGGATGAGAAGCCAACAATTTAGTCCAACTGACTGATGTAAAGGTTGAACCCGCTACCTCGGCATCAGCATGCAGAAGTTTAAGAGCAAGTCCTCTGACCCATTCGGCCATGCTGACCCCACATAACCTGTACATAGCAAACATCTCGGCTGCCAAGGATGCCTGAACCTTTGAGTTATTGAAGTTGATCATGTGACCATCTTCAGTTCATGAAATGTTGACAGACAGCTTTTTCTAATAGAACTGGAACTTCTTGTCAACTGTGGTTGCCGCCAGGTGAATGAACTTCTTTCTTCTTGCAGAGCCCGTTGTCGCAAATCAAATGACATCTGCCTTAACCGAAGGATGTTTCATATTTTCTGGATTCATTGTTTGAATTCCAGTGTGTAGAAACTATGACCCCACAAGATGACAATATAACAGTATAACCAGAAATGTTTCAGCTGCCTGTTCACAAACACTAAATTACATTTAAATCACAAAAACATGTTTACAAAATAATAATTGAGGGCATTTTTGTGTGCAGGAAAATTTGAACATTTAAATACCCTGACATATTGACTAACTCAGAAAACATGATTATTTTACAGTCTTCAAGACTTCAGTGTGGAAGGCTGTCCATACGACTACTTAGAAATTCATGATGGTCCCAATAAAGAGGCTCCCCTGCTCGGTCAGATCTGTGAGAATTGGCAGACACCGTTCACGTCAACAGGAAACTCCATGCACATTATCTTTGTGTCTGATGCTTCCGGCTCTAAGAGAGGCTTTCAAGGATCATATGTGGCTGTGTGTAAGTGAATGTGTTGGTGTAAGTGAATGTGTTGGTGTAAGTGAATGTGTTAGTCAGTGGTTCTACAATTTGGATCAAATGTGTCTGAGTATATGTGAAAGTGTTGATCAGTGGCTGTAAAATTTCTACATATTTTATGGATGTTGCAGTGAAAACATTAACATTCTCTCATAATTATTTAGTGTTTTAATTGACAGTAGATACGCTCAAAAACCAAAAGATCAGTTTCTAGCAAGAGCATCATTTCATAATCCAGAACACAGCTACACTCAGGTTCCACTGTCAGTGCTTCACTTTCCTGCATTTTGCTCAAGTGACCTTCAGACGTCCTCCAGAAATGTGCACTTATTTAAGGCGATGTGCGGCAGTAAAAACATAGATTTTTTGTCAACTTGGCTATTTTTGGAATAGTTCATTTTTAGACACCTTATCATGTCTTCTATCAGATTCTGTACTTGTTTTTGTTTAAAAACTGTTATTTTTATGTAATATTCATAATTTACTGAACCCACCCTCTGTGTCAAATTGTATAATTATTGAAAATTGTTGCGAAATTGACGGTTTTCAAATCCTAGCAACGATATCTCAGGAAAACACGACACGCGCGTGTAAGGTATCCCTGGAAAGGTCGTGAACTTCCGTAACTGTTTGTAAAACTACGAGTTCGTCTAATCGGAAGCTCTTCTGTGTACATCGGGTTTATTCGTGTCTATCATCTTCCGGAAACTTCCATATATGGAACATCGTAAGCAATCCGCGTTCGCCGATGGCTGAAATTGATCACGTGGGTTTCCAAAATGGCGGCTTTATGTTGTTTACACCTGGCGACGTGCTGAAAGTTCATTGTTAACGACAGACTGACACGCATTGAAATATGCCTTGTTCTAAGAAATTTAACATCCAGTCATCCACTCAACGTAAGTAATCTCTCAGACTACACCTCGCAAATGCTCGTAAGCAGCGAAAAGCCTATCAGAACGTCGTAAATGATACAGACAATTCTGAAACTACTGAAAGCGACCCAGCTAAAGTGCACATGCCACTTCCAAATCTAAGTGTTTTGACAGTGAATCTGAATGAATCAGTGCTATCGTGTTCTTCTCAAAGTTGTGGAAGTGATTCTTTTATTACCCGAAGTCAATTTAAAAGAGATATGTATAAGTACACAACATCCACTAGCAGCAAGTATGATTCTGGTGACGACAATGGATATCAAAAACGGGAACACAGAGCAATAGTTGATTGTTCAGAAATTGAGGCAATAATCAAATTATGTTGTCCAGTTTGTAAAAATGATAGTCTTATTTTGAAAACTGACAGCAAGAAAGCCAAGGGATTAGCTGTGTATGCAGAGGTTTACTGCTCTTGTTGTGAAGAAGTAGTGTGTGGAAGATACCTATCTGAAAAAAGTAATGATGGGGATAGATCTTTTGCTGTCAACAGCCAGTCAGTATATTCAGCATTAGTTTGTGGGATGGGTGCAACAACATTTAATAATTTTTGTGAAAATATAAACCTGCAAGGTATTCATCACAAAACATTACACAGCAAAGCGAATAAACTATATTCAAAGATAGAAGATCTGGAGGACACTGTTTTTTCTCAAACCGTAAAGTATGTTCGACAGGCTCATGCACAACAGTCAGGCATAACTCTACATGACAATGATGTGCTAGATATTAGTGTCAGCTTTGATGGCACTTGGCTGACTAGAGGCCACACATCCCACATTGGAGTTGGCTGTGCAGTGGATGTTCTTACAGGACTTTGCATAGATGCCCATGTTATGTCCACATATTGCCAGGTGTGTGAAACCACTGGTAAGACTTTCCAGGGACAAACCAGATGAATTTGCAGCATGGAAGGCAGAACATCTTCTAAACCGTGACAACAATTTCACAGGATCTGCTGGAATGATGGAGGTGAAGGCTGCAAGGGTGCTGTGGCGACGGTCTGTGGCCCGTCATAAACTTCGCTACACGTCAATACTTTCTGATGGTGACACCAAAACATTTGCGGAACTTACCAAGATCAAACCATATGGGGATGACATTCAGATAAACAAAGAGGAGTGTATCAACCATGTCAGTAAACGCCTTGGAACAGCACTGCGCAAACTAAACTAAATTACTTAGTAGATGTGTGTCAGGACAAACTCAGAATTCAAATGAGTGTTTACACAGATTGATATGGGCTCGATGCACTAAAGACAACTTTGCCTCTCGCAAGCGCGTTCAGTTTACAGTTGTAACTGCAGCAAGAGAGTTCAACTTTGGAGCTGCTGCTGCCCAAGACACTGACAAGTTTTATGGACCTTCTACAGGCCTGCATACGCAGAGACTAGGAACATTTAGGATGCAGAAGCAAGTAAGAAATAGTCTGAAGTACAAGAAGGACAAACAAACTAAAAGACGCGACACTGTACGAGCGGCCAAATTAAAGAGACAAGGTGAGCTGCATGCTCTGGAGGGAGGTCCTGCATATTCAGCAGGACAATTTTAACACGCAAGGTCCAGTTTTACACTTTTTTTCTCTGTAAAAGAGTGCATTAGTAATAAAAAACAAATAAATAATTAGTTTTTCCCCGTTTTCTCATTTCGCCAGTTTTTTATACATAAGTACAATTGTTTTAAAAACTATTCGTTAGATTTCACTCAAACTTTGCAGAGATATTCTTTATTATATCACTTACATTGTGAGTAGATTAATCTTGAAAATTACATTTTAGTTTTTGTGCTATACTAAAAAAAAAAAAAAATGTCATGAAAAATGTCATTACCATTTTCACATTTTGAAAAAAAAACTGCAAAGAGATATCATTAAAATTTTCTACTAAACTTGTAAAGGGTCTATTTATTTACACATAAAACAAAGAATTTAGCCTGTACATTAAAAAATAATTGCTTTAGAGGTACATTAAGAAATTCAAGATGGCCGCTGTTTATCTTGGTTTCCATAGCAATCGTTAAGTGCAAAGTCAATTTGACAATATTTTATCGATCAGCAGTCTTTAATATCAAACCCTATCCCATAAAAGAACATAGAAATTAAGTATTATGGAATTAAATTTTTTAAGGTTAGCATTGCCTTAAGTTGTGTATTTGTTAGCAAACATAAACAAAGGAAAACAAAATGTTCAGATAAACAATGTTTTCATAGTAATGTTCACTCATTGTACTATTTGTTATTATTAGATAACAAACAATAACAGGGTTATTATACCATGTTTTGAAGCTGTTATCTTCACAATAAAACAAAAGCAAAATGTCTGCTTCACTTGTCAATAATCTTCATTTTCACAAGAAATCTAGATTTTAGTTTACTGTATGGTACAGGCTGCTGTACTTTATAATGTTATCCTGGGCCATGCAACAAAGTACAGAGGAAAATGGTCATCAAGTTTTGTAAATAAGGGACCCTTTTTTAATGTCTACAGTTCATTGAACGTATGGTGCTAGAGCAACATTTTTATAGGCCAATCAGCACTTCAGGGTTGACGTAGTCAGTATCACACTGGTCACCTTTACTTCCCAAAACATTTCCTGGCACCCATTTTAGGTTCGGTCGACCTGGGGTTGCAGATCAATTAAAAAAAAAAAAATTTAAATCAGGAAGAAGAAAAAATGGATCCGCCCTGATAAGGATCAAACCCTGACCATCGGGCTAGTAGGCTAGTGCATCTAGGTTTGATCCCAGACTAGTTTGAACATGTGTCTAAATTCCTGGTTGTCTTTGGATCATCTCGCCATATGTATCACTTCCATTTAGAACATTTAGTTTTGTTCCAAAAGTAATTGCAAGGTCTCTGTCATTGAATCATCTTGCCACATGTGTCACTTCCATGTAGAACATTTAGGTTTATTCAAAGAGTAATTTCATCGTCTCTAAATTCTTGTCATTGAATTATTTTGCCACATGTAGCACTTCCATTTTGAACATTTAGTTTTGTTCCAAGAGTAGTTGCAAGATCTCTAAATTCTTGTTATTCAATTATCTTGCTATATGTGTCACTTCCATGTAGTTTTGTTGCAAGAGTAATTTCATCGTCTCTAAATTTTTGTCATTGAATTATTTTGTCACATGTGTCATTTCCATGTAGAACATTAATTTTGTTGTAAGAGCAATTTCAATATCTCCACATTCTTGTCATTGAATCATATTGCCACATGTGTTACTTCCATGTAGAACGTTTAGATTTATTCCAAGAGTAGTTTCAACATCTCTAAATTCTTGTCATTGAATTATTTTGTCACATGTGTCATTTCCATGCAGAACATTTATTTTGTTGTAAGAGCAATTTCAGTGTCTCAAAATTCTTGTCATTGAATCATCTTGCCAAATGTGTCACTTCCATGCAGAAAATTTAGTTTTGTTGCAAGAGTAATTTCAATGTCTCTAAATTCGTGTTAGTGAATCACCTTGCCACATGTGTCACTTACATCTAGAAAGGACTGATTAATTGAGTCTTAGAAGACTATCTCGAGGTGCGGTAACTACTTACTGTTCATAGCGATATAAGTGTACAACTGTGTAAAGTAACATAATCTCCAGATCAAGAAAGGTATTAAGAGTTTTCATATTCTTTGTCTTCTTTGTTCCTTTTTTTTTTCAAGGAGAGTGTATCTTGGATTGTTATGCAACTCATTCTCTCTGGTTCCAACATGTATTTATGTCAGGTTTACTTCCTCTATACAGATTCTATCCAAAGTAGCGGGCTCTATCAACCTGTGGGTTGGTTTATTTTAACTATAAATTTTTGTCAGGGCAGTGGCTTTATGGCCTCCTCTTTGTGATTTCCATTTGCTGTGGAATGTTTAACATGCACATCTTGCACACAAGACTTCAGTTTCTCCACCCTTATCCAAGCAGGCAAGGCATCCCATCTCACTACCCAAGAGATCAGGGGGCATGTGATACCATTAGACACTAGTGGTTCTTGTATAACTATCTAGCTCTGTGTAGGGATCAAACCCTGAACCATCTGAGGTGGATGTTGTGAGCTATCAGCCACAATTTTTATTACCCTTGTCTTCAAACACAAACAATATAAAATAAAGGGTTAGTTTCTAACATGCTTTGTTTCCTAGAGTGACAGTTTTTTTTTAAAGCGTATAGTTGATTTGCATATTTGTTCATTTGCTGGCAGTGCCATGCAAACAGAAGAACTGCTCCCACACTTGCAGTGTTGTTTCCTCAAGCCCTTGGACAGAGATTTGCCAGTGTCCGGAGTGGAAGAAACTGGCCACAGATGGGCTCACCTGTGTTGATATCAATGGTAAACACTAGTTGTCTGCTGTGGCTGTTTGATCTTGTTTTCTCTAACATTAACTTAGGGATAGTGGAGTCATTGGTGCTTTTGTTTGCTAGGTCAGTGGTCTGGTTTTAGGCATCAGTAGTAGTGTATTATCAGGGCCTATAAGTGAGGCCAAGAATAGTGGCACTGCAACCCATCATGCTTGTCATAAGAGGCAACTAAGGAGGGTTGGCCTAAGATGTCTACCTTGTTCTAAGTTGCAGGGGAGTTGGTTGAGGGCCTCGGGTCCATTAATAGATTAATAGCAGAAGAAAAAAGAATGAGGGGAGGAAGAAGTGAAGGAGGATTACAAGAGTGGGAGGAGGGGAGATAGCAGGAGGAGAACGATAAAGAAGAAAAAAAGAGAGAGAACAAGGAGTGGGCCAGTACAACTCTGTGATGGATGCTACCTCATAAAATGGGTACCAAATAATTAGCAGAATTGTGTGGTAAGAAAATGTCATAGGAATGCTCGCTTTTACTTATGAATTTCTATTATATATTTTATTTATATATACGAGGGGAAATCAATAAGAATGTCAGAAATTGATGTAGAAAAATAACTAAATATGATAACAACTTGAAACTAGTTTATTTTTATACATACATTGTCCCTTTATTTCTCAACATAATTTCCACCAACATTGATACACTTATCCCATCGTTTTATCGGTCCTCCCAAACCGGCTGCATAGAACTGTGTGTTCTGTTTTCTAAACCACGTTTTCACTTCACATTCAACTTCGGCGAGTTCTGGAACATCCACCTTACAGCCCCACTAGTGATTTCCACCTCTTTTTGGTCCACTGAAGACCCACCTTGGTGGGAGACATTTCGCGAATAATGCCGAAGTTGAATGTGAAGTGAAAACATGGTTTAGAAAACAGAGCACGCAGTTCTATGCAGCCGGTTTGGGAGGACTGATAAAATGATGGGATAAGTGCATCAATGTTTTTTTGGAAATTATGTTGAGAAATAAAGGGATAATGTATGTATAAAAAATAAACTGGTTTCAAGTTGTTATCATATTTAGTTATTTCTGTACAGCTATTTGTGACTTACCTATTGACTTACCCGCGTATGTATATATATATATCTCATCTCATTGGCACCTTGCCGTCTTGACAGACGATAGTTTGTGCTTTAAAAAGGCATAATAACTTTTAACTATGGCGGTAGCGAGTGTGACTGATAAGGCCAATTTGCGCTGTAAATGTCCGTTCACAGTGGGTGCATGTGAACACGTGGTCATTTCCACCATCATGCACCATCTTACGTCTCAAACGCTTGGTGTGTGACTTTTCTGCAATAATTTTCTCCTTTGACTTTATTCCATTTCTGATATTTGCCCTCCATGCAACACGTTCAGCGGCGACTTGCTCCCAATGTGCATTATCAATGCCTGTATCAATCATGTCCCGCTTACACACATCTTTGTATCGTAGTAGAGGCCGACCCTGAGATCTCTTACCCATCTGTAATTCACCAAAAAAGATATCCTTTGGTATTCTACCATCATCCATCCTCCTAAGATGTCCTATCCATCTAAGTCTACGAAGACTGAGCATGGAATAAACTGTCACACAACCTGATCTTTCCAATACTTCAGTATTTGTGATTTTGTCTTGCCACTTAATACCAAGAATTCTTCGCAGACACCGCATATGAAAGCTGTTTAAATTGTTCTCTTGGTGTGAGTAAGTTGTCCAGGTTTCACTGCCATAGAGAAGAGTACTAAGGACACAGGCTGGATAGACAAGGACTTTTGTTTTGGCAGTAAGCTTCCTGTTCTCCCAGACTCTTTTTCTTAACCTGTTCATTGTTGTTGCTGCCTTACCAATCCGGATGTTGATTTCCTGATCTAGGGATAATTTGCTATTTACCACTGATCCTAGATATGTAAAATGGTCTACTATCTCTAGTTCAGCGTCGTCAATAAAGATTGATGGTACCCCATGTGCACCTTGTGACATAATCTGTGTCTTCTTTTTGCTAATTGTTAAACCAAATTCAGAACAAGCATTGGAGAATGCAGATAGTAGACATTGCAATTCTTCCTCAGAGTGGGTCGTAACTGCAGCATCATCTGCAAAAAGCAACTCTCTGATCAGTACCCTCCTAATTTTGGTCTTAGCCTTCAATCTCTGAGCATTGTAGAGGCCGCCATCTGAGCGTGAGTGAATGTATATACCACCATCCTGATCACGAAATGCATATTTCAGTAGAAGTGAAAAGTATATTCCAAAGAGGGTGGGAGCTAGTACACAACCTTGCTTAACTCCACTCTTGATTTCAAATTCTTCAGAAGTTGCACCATCAAACTTGATTATACCCTTCATGCCTGTGTGGAACGATTCCACAATGGACAGAAGAGTTGGTGGGCAGCCAATCTTCTTTAGTGCCTTGAACAGACCCTCACGACTGACCAAATCAAATGCCTTTGTGAGGTCGATGAAGGCAATAAACAGTGGTTGATTCTGTTCACAGCATTTTTCTTGCATTTGTCGCAATGAGAATATCATATCAGTGGTAGACCGGTTCTGTCGAAAGCCACACTGTGATTCGGGGTAGACTTGATCTCCTAGGACTTGAAGTCTGCGCAGAACAATTCTGGCAATTACTTTTCCAACAATACACAGAAGTGAGATACCCCTATAGTTGTTGCAGTCGCTCCGATCGCCCTTGTTCTTGTACAGTGTTATGATGCTTGAATCTTTGAAATCCTGTGGGACTTGTCCTTCACGCCAGCATAGCTCTATTAGCTGGTGGATCTGTATAGTGAGTGTGTCTTGCCCACTCCTGATAACCTCTATTGGAATCCCATCCTTACCTGGAGCCTTGCCAGATGCAAGTTCATTTATAGCACACTTAACTTCTGTTATGGTGGGAAGTGTGTCCAGGTGGTCAAGAGTTGGTAGAGCCTCTATGGCATTGAGGGCATTATCCGCTAGTTTGGTCTCACTTGAGTAAAGCTCCAAATAGTGCTCTACCCATCTGTCCATCTGCTGTTTCTTATCAGTGATGACTTCTCCAGTCAAGGTTTTCAATGGTGCACTTCTTTTGATCACTGGACCACAGGCTTTCTTTATTCCTTCATACATGCTTCTTATGTCTCCCTTATCACTTGCGATTTGAATGGACTCACATAACTTGATCCAATAATCATTTGCACTCTGCCTGGCAGCCTTTTGCACATCCTTCCTAGCTTGCCTTAGCTCACTCAGAGTGTTACGCGTTGGTCTTTCCTTGTTTCTTAAGAGAGCTTTCTTCTTCTTATCAATCAAGGGCTGCAGAGTCTCGCTGTTGGCCGCAAACCAGTCCTGCCTCTTATGATCCACAGTGCCGTAAACCCTTACGGCAGTTTTACAAAGAGTTTCCTTAATTTGACCCCACTTTTCATTTACTGTACAATTTTCTGGTGTATCAGTGAAAGCGTCTTCAAGTTGCTGTTGAAACTGAAAGCACTTTTCAGGATCATGAGTGTTAATAATATTAATCCTGGGGCTAGATTTGTGTTTAGCTGTGTAGATTCTCTTTGGTCTCAGTCTAACCCTTGCAACAACCAAAGAATGATCCGTATCACAGTCAGCACTGTGGTAACTACGAGTCAATGATATATGGTTCAGATGTTGTCTCCGTGTGATGATGAAGTCCAGCTGGTGCCAATGGCCGGATCTTGGATGTTTCCATGTGACTTTATGCATCTCTTTTGTTTTAAAAAAAGAGTTTGTAATACATAGGTCATTACTGGTGCAATGCTCCAGCAGCCTTTGCCCATTTTCATTCATGCGACCGATGTTGTATTTTCCAAGGCACACTGGCCATGAACTTGAGTCCTTGCCCACACGAGCATTGAAATCACCGAGCATATAAATGTAGTCGGATTTTGGAACTGCCTTGATCACAGTGTCTAACTCCTCATAGAACAAATCCTTCACATCATCAGAGGAATCGAGTGTCGGTGCATATGCAGTAATAATGGTGGCAAACCCACAAGAGGTTGCCAAGCGCAGGGATAATAGTCTTTCATTTCCTCCTGCTGGAATTTCAATCATTCCCAGTAGCGAATTCTTCACTGCAAAGCCCACACCGTGTTGCCTTTTCTCTGCCTGCCCTTTACCCTTCCAGAAAAAGGTGTAGTTGTTTTCCCTGAGTGACCCTTCCTCAGCGAGGCGAGTCTCCTGCAGGCCAGCAATATCAATGTTAAGACGATTGAGTTCGGCATCAATCACAGCCGTTTTTCTCACATCGTCAATATTGGTCAAGTCAGTGGAAAATCCTGGACACATGGTTCTCACGTTCCAGGTTGCAAGCCGTAGCTTGAGGTTTCTATTTATATTTTTGTTTGTACCTGGTGCATTGGTTTTACAGCCTGCGAATCAGATTTTGTCCTAGCCCCAAGCACCCATTGAAGCAGGCAGGCTGTGGCGGATCAGCACCCAATTGGCTGGGGGCTGCCCAGCTTGAGGCGGGCGGTAGCTGATCAGTGACACCTATAGGTGTCTCCCACCGTCAGAGGCAACGCGTGGCGCCCCATGTCTACGCCAACTGACAAGGACTTATAACCCGTAACAGTTGCCTCTCGCTTTGATTCCGAGACCAGTTAAGACCAGGGATGGAGTTATTGCCTCTCCATAGCACAAAGCCTGGGCTAAAATATAGAGATCATGTGTTGCCCATGCAGCATGATCCCTCTCTCGGCCTGCCTAGTTCACTCCAGAGGAAAGGCAACACCCCTACATCTGGAACAAGACAAGCTGCAGAAGCTGCCGGATCAGCAAAGCAATGCTCTAACTGTCCGCCTGTCGGAGCTTCGATCCTAGACCAGTCGCCAACCAAGGCTTAGGGCCTGGTCTGCCCTGCCATGACAATTTTGTCTTTAGCTTGCATTTCCTCGCACCAGGGTAAGGCTTGTACCCTCCCAATTGCGCTCTTCCGCCCGAAGCCGTTGGCACAATGTGGGGTGTCGGGTTTGTATATATATATATATATATATATATATATATATATATATATATATATATATATATATATATATATGTCTCTCTCTCTCTGTATGTGTGTGTGTGTGTCTCTCTCTCTCTCTCTCTCTCTCTCTCTCTCTCTCTCTCTCTCTCTCTCTCTCTCTCTCTCTCTCTCTGCAAGGTCTCTTTTATCTCTAATAATGAGAGCAATCAAAGACAGGCCCGGAATACGAGTTAGAGGTTATCATGTATACAATCTATACTGTGAAAATGATACAATATTGATGGCTGGAATTGTAAAAGATCTACAGCTGTTTGTCATTGTGGAAATAGTGATTGCAAAAGAAGGGGTTTTACCTTGAATATTGAGAAAGCAGAAATAATAGTTATATCAAGGAATAAGATAACCACCAAAATGTAACTTAAATTATGAACAAAAAATGATTAAACAAGTTAGTAAATTCAAATATTTGGGGAAATCATAACATCAAATGGAAGATGTGTGACAGAAATTTTTAAAGCTGTAAAGTCCAAGCAAAGGCTGCATTTCAAAAAGTTAAAAGTATTGTATGAAATAAATCATTGAATGTCAGAAAGAGAGTGCTGAAATGTTATATAGAACATGTATGGCAGTGAATCATGGAACATAAGTGATCAGATTAGGAAGAGCTTTGAAGCAACAGCAATGTGGTTTCTGAGATATAGGCTGCAAATATAGTGGATTGGCAGGGTAGCAAACAAGTGCCTAGAAAAGTCTAATGAAAGTAGAACGTTATATACAAATATCAATCAATATTTGTTAGTCATGTAATGAGGAGACAGGCTTTGGAAACCTTTGTGATGATAGGAAAGATCAGCAATAGAAGAACCTATGGCAAAGTGAGAGAAAATGATGCTGGATGGACTGTGATGGTGCATGGAGGAATATCGTCACTGGAAATTTTCCAGATCATCAGGAACCAGGATCTTTGGAGGTGCATGAATGACTAAGCTTGTTGGCAGGGCACAACATGATGATGTTTCTGTTGATGTTTCTTGGAGAAACATAAGGTTGTGAGTCATGGACAATTTCACAGTCACTAAAGACATTTTCAGGTCTTAGATATTATTGAGCTACCATATGGCAGTATATGGTGCTACCTGCTTGCTGTTAGCGCCGAAAGTTGGGCAACACTCACCAAACCCAACACCCCACTTTATGCCAATGACTTTGGGTAAAGGAGCACAATTGGGAGGATACAAGCCTTATTCTGGTGCGATGAAATGCAACCTAAGACTAAAAGTCAGGTAAGACCAGGCCTTAAACCTTGGTCGGCAACTGGTCTAGGATTAAAGCTCTGACAGGTGGAGAGTTAGTGCATTGCTTTGCTGGTCTGACAGCTTCTGCAGCTTGTTTTGTTCCAGATGTATTGATTTTACCTTTCCTCTGGAGTAAGCTAGACAGGCCGAAAGAGGTGATCACGCTGCATGGGCAACACATGGTCTCTACAGTTCAGCCCAGGCTTTGTGCTGTTGTCACCAACTGGCTGGGGTTAGATCCCAGAGGGGCAACCACTCAGCCAAAATCATTTTCTTCTACTGGTGTTTAGTTCTGGATGCAGTTTAAGATCCCCTAACTCTGTCAGAAGGGACTAGTTACCACCCAGATCCCAGAGAGAAAACGTGGAACTAATGTCTTTTATGCTGATTTAAGACACTGTCCCTGATACTCAAGAAAACAGCCAAGAAGTGGCTCGTTGAAGATAGAATATATCTATATAGTTTTGGCTGTACTTGGTATCACCAGAAGTGAGAAAGGAGGAGTTAAGACATGCAACGTAATCTGGTTACTTATGACTGCATAGGCAAGATACCTCCCGGACATAGATTCCCACTTCTGGACAATATGTGCGAACCCCCACTAAATGATACAATAATGTGTGTACTTGATTACGCTACACAAACATTTATAAACATTTAGAATTATACAGACAACTGAGTTTAAAATACAACAACTGTGTTTATTATTGCTATTGATGATCATATGATGATGATGATGATTATGGTATGGTATACGTAACTTATGAGGTCACATAGATCATGCTTCCCCCAGTGAGACGCAGTTCACTGTCAGATTGAAGGAGTCCAAATTGGTCCCTCACAAGGCTAAGTCACTTCCTGATATGGGTTGTTGACTGTCCATTGCTCCTAAGAGATCTGGAATGAAACGAACGGAGATGGGTAGTATCTACGTCTACACATCTCAAACACATATGTCTATACATTCATATAAACATACATTCAAGTCATAATATATGATGGTATGATGATAGATGATGGCATGTTACATAAACATATATCAGTTCTAAATAAATAAATATATATGTATATATTAATAAAACTATTTAGAACATCTATAGCTCAAAACATACATATTCATATACATTTGTGTAATGGAGTGTTTCCCATATAAGTTCACCTCACTTACTCTTTCCCTTTCTGATTCATTCATACTGTCTTGTCGGAAGGGCTGGTCGCACAGTCCTGTCGAACATTAAATGCCTTCCCTGAATCTGTCTGGGATATTGAATGTCCTAAGTCATGTCTGTCCTCATGCAGACATCATGCAGACAAGGTGAACTGGTGCCATTCCTCAAACCAAGTGGTTTCACCATAATCTTGGTAGGCACTCAAAGTGTTGGTCCAAATAATCAATGTTAATTGGACGCTATCAAGAGACTGGTAGCTCTCAGGAATTTCTCCTAAGTAGTCAGTCTCCCCAATGTTTAACATCATACAGGATGAATCTAAATGTATCTCCTGTACATGCATAAGCCACATGCTCATGTAGCTTGGATAATGGATTTCTCCAAATTATCACATACAACAAATCAGACAACCAAGTGGTGAATGAAAGAAGAAAATAAAGTTCACAGTGTAATAGTAAATCTAGAAACTGGAACATTAAGTACAAAGAAAATCCACAAGTGTAAAGTTTTGGAGAATATGCAGAACAAGAAACTACACAAGCCTTCAGACTAGCAGACAAACTAATCAGAGTAATGGTATTACCTGGGTTATAGCTAGGAAATCCTGTCATACGACATTGTATTGAAGTAACAAAACGAGAGGGTAATCTCTCACCAGAAATTAAAATTCCGGCTTCCCTGGTACACTATTGTGAATGCGTCTGAAGTCTTGCTGGCCACTGCTCGTAGTTTTATTCTATTCAATTCCTGGCTAGTTTCCAGGTTGGCTAATTAATATTCCCCTTTTCATTAACTCCGCCTATTTTTCCATGTAAGATGATTTACCTAGATGGATTAAGTGCCAAATTCTTTTCACCCCTCCTCCTTTCCTGTGAAGGGTAGTTTCATCTGTCAATCAAATTGACCGATGCCCCCCACGCCTGAAACAATGAAACCTGCTTTGGCGGCAATGCAGTTGCGTCATTACATTCCAATAAGCTGGTAACACCAGCCTTCCCGGTTGCTGGCAGGAATGTGTCAGCCATGTGTTTCTACTTTGCCCCGTAGTATTGCGGAGAGGTGTTAAGCATCTGGTCCTAATTGCTCCTTTGTGGTGGCAATTACAGACGTCCCGGCTCCACAAAGTCTGGACTTTTAGATAGGTGTTAGGCCTGCATTAAATTGCCGTCTTTGGATCACACGGGGTTTTCCCCTGAGTAGCATGTCCATGTATCAATTCATCTCCAGCCCAGATTTCACACTTTTCGGTCTTTCTCTCCCCTGGTACTGAAAACAATGAGTTGTCAACCTTTGATAGCACCCGCCGACTGGTGCCGTGATGTCTGAGTTTTACGTTTGATCTGGACATCAAAGCTTTCTCAGACCTAGCATTACAGAAATGATGGGGCGTGCGTGGTCAAAATGTATTTTCCTCTTGTTTTCAAGTTTATTGCATTTCTATCATTTTCTGGTGGACGTTTATGCTTTTAGAGAATGATAGAAAAATAATGTGGGCTCTTTAATTCCTTTTTAACTTGGGTCATTCGGATGCTGCTGGGGCTGTCCCGTCACAGCTGTGGAGAGATATAACTCCATCCATGGTCTGGTTGAAGTTAGTATGCCTTTGTTTTGAAGCGCAATGTAGCAAACTGCCATCTATCAAGACGCCAAGGTGCCAATGAGTGAAAGAAGAAAATTTGGGGCTCTTAAACTTAAATGTTATAGAAAATTCTTAGAATATAGAAGAAAATAACAACAATACTGACATTCAACAAGATTTGATAACGAAGAAAACTGGCTTATAACATCATCGCGTCAAGGAAACTGAAATACTTTTGTCACATTAAATGTCACAGTGTCTTTGAAAGACAAGTAATGGAATACATGGTTTCTAGAAGAAGAGTTAGCAGTCAACCAACAGGAAGGGGGACACATGTCATTGAGGACACCCTGGGCATGAGATTTATGAGGCAGGAGAACTGGCAAGAGATCAAGAGTCTCTCCAATAGGCCGTGATGAGGGGGGACATTCTGCCAAGTACCTGCTGCATGTTGTTGATGATGAATGTTTCAAAACAAGTATAAAACACATTTTCTTCAAACATTTCTTCACTCTGTTTTTTGTTTTTTCCCAGCATGCAATGCTGTGATTACTGAGCCTACCGGATACATTGTCAGCGCCAACTATCCAGACATGTATCCATTAAACTTCAACTGCCACTGGACAATTCAAGGAGGACAAGCCAGTGTTGTTTCATTGAGGTAAATTGCCAGTCAGGTTCAGATTGGTTTCATTTGTAGAGTGTCATCATCATTGCCCATGAATACCTCCAATAGCAGCCGTGGTGGCCCAGTGGGTCACATACTTTCCTGTCAGCCTGATGGTCATGAGCTCATATCCCCAATGGGGCAGAATTTTTCAAATCAAGCTGTAATTCCAGGCTGACATAACATAGAATGGGAACCAGGAAATGTCTAAGGAAGTAAACTGGGCCAGTTTGATCATGAACACGTCACCCTTATTGTACCAGTGGGTCTAACACAAACTATGGGGCACCATATGCCCAATATGCTTCAAGGAAGTAAACTGGGCCAGTTTGATCATGAACACATCACCCTTATTGTACCAGTGAGTCTAACGCAAACTATGGGGCACCATATGCCCAATATGCTTCAAGGAAGTAAACTGGGCCAGTTTGATCATGAACACATCACCCTTATTGTACCAGTGAGTCTAACACAAACTATGGGGCACCATATGCTCAATATGCTTCAAGGAAGTAAACTGGGCCAGTTTGATCATGAACACATCACCCTTATTGTACCAGTGAGTCTAACACAAACTATGGGGCACCAAATGCTCAATATGCTTCAAGGAAGTAAACTGGGCCAGTTTGATCATGAACACGTCACCCTTATTGTACCAGTGAGTCTAACACAAACTATGGGGCACCGTATGCTCAATATGCTTCAAGGAAGTAAACTGGGCCAGTTTGATCATGAACACGTCACCCTTATTGTACCAGTGAGTCTAACACAAACTATGGGGCACCATATGCTCAATATGCTTCAAGGAAGTAAACTGGGCCAGTTTGATCATGAACACGTCACCCTTATTGTACCAGTGAGTCTAACACAAACTATGGGGCACCATATGCCAAATATGCTTCAAGGAAGTAAACTGGGCCAGTTTGATCATGAACACGTCACCCTTATTGTACCAGTGAGTCTAACACAAACTATGGGGCACCATATGCTCAATATGCTTCAAGGAAGTAAACTGGGCCAGTTTGATCATGAACACGTCACCCTTATTGTACCAGTGAGTCTAACACAAACTATGGGGCACCATATGCTCAATATGCTTCAAGGAAGTAAACTGGGCCAGTTTGATCATGAACACATCACCCTTATTGTACCAGTGAATCTAACACAAACTATGGGGCACCATATGCTCAATATGCTTCAAGGAAGTAAACTGGGCCAGTTTGATCATGAACACATCACCCTTATTGTACCAGTGGGTCTAACACAAACTATGGGGCACCATATGCTCAATATGCTTCAAGGAAGTAAACTGGGCCAGTTTGATCATGAACACATCACCCTTATTGTACCAGTGAATCTAACACAAACTATGGGGCACCATATGCTCAATATGCTTCAAGGAAGTAAACTGGGCCAGTTTGATCATGAACACGTCACCCTTATTGTACCAGTGAGTCTAACACAAACTATGGGGCACCATATGCCCAATATGCTTCAAGGAAGTAAACTGGGCCAGTTTGATCATGAACACGTCACCCTTATTGTACCAGTGAGTCTAACACAAACTATGGGGCACCATATGCCCAATATGCTTCAAGGAAGTAAACTGGGCCAGTTTGATCATGAACACGTCACCCTTATTGTACCAGTGGGTCTAACACAAACTATGGGGCACCATATGCTCAATATGCTTCAAGGAAGTAAACTGGGCCAGTTTGATCATGAACACGTCACCCTTATTGTACCAGTGGGTCTAACACAAACTATGGGGCACCATATGCTCAATATGCTTCAAGGAAGTAAACTGGGCCAGTTTGATCATGAACACGTCACCCTTATTGTACCAGTGGGTCTAACACAAACTATGGGGCACCATATGCCCAATATGCTTCAAGGAAGTAAACTGGGCCAGTTTGATCATGAACACGTCACCCTTATTGTACCAGTGGGTCTAACACAAACTATGGGCCTAGCACCATATGCTCAATATGCTTCAAGGAAGTAAACTGGGCCAGTTTGATCATGAACACGTCACCCTTATTGTACCAGTGGGTCTAACACAAACTATGGGGCACCATATGCTCAATATGCTTCAAGGAAGTAAACTGGGCCAGTTTGATCATGAACACGTCACCCTTATTGTACCAGTGGGTCTAACACAAACTATGGGGCACCATATGCCCAATATGCTTCAAGGAAGTAAACTGGGCCAGTTTGATCATGAACACGTCACCCTTATTGTACCAGTGAGTCTAACACAAACTATGGGGCACCATATGCCCAATATGCTTCAAGGAAGTAAACTGGGCCAGTTTGATCATGAACACGTCACCCTTATTGTACCAGTGGGTCTAACACAAACTATGGGGCACCATATGCTCAATATGCTTCAAGGAAGTAAACTGGGCCAGTTTGATCATGAACACGTCACCCTTATTGTACCAGTGGGTCTAACACAAACTATGGGGCACCATATGCCCAATATGCTTCAAGGAAGTAAACTGGGCCAGTTTGATCATGAACACGTCACCCTTATTGTACCAGTGAGTCTAACACAAACTATGGGGCACCATATGCCCAATATGCTTCAAGGAAGTAAACTGGGCCAGTTTGATCATGAACACATCACCCTTATTGTACCAGTGAGTCTAACACAAACTATGGGGCACCATATGCTCAATATGCTTCAAGGAAGTAAACTGGGCCAGTTTGATCATGAACACATCACCCTTATTGTACCAGTGAGTCTAACACAAACTATGGGGCACCATATGCTCAATATGCTTCAAGGAAGTAAACTGGGCCAGTTTGATCATGAACACGTCACCCTTATTGTACCAGTGGGTCTAACACAAACTATGGGGCACCATATGCTCAATATGCTTCAAGGAAGTAAACTGGGCCAGTTTGATCATGAACACGTCACCCTTATTGTACCAGTGGGTCTAACACAAACTATGGGGCACCATATGCTCAATATGCTTCAAGGAAGTAAACTGGGCCAGTTTGATCATGAACACGTCACCCTTATTGTACCAGTGGGTCTAACACAAACTATGGGGCACCATATGCTCAATATGCTTCAAGGAAGTAAACTGGGCCAGTTTGATCATGAACACGTCACCCTTATTGTACCAGTGGGTCTAACACAAACTATGGGGCACCATATGCCCAATATGCTTCAAGGAAATAAACTGGGCCAGTTTGATCATGAACACGTCACCCTTATTGTACCAGTGAGTCTAACACAAACTATGGGGCACCATATGCCCAATATGCTTCAAGGAAGTAAACTGGGCCAGTTTGATCATGAACACGTCACCCTTATTGTACCAGTGGGTCTAACACAAACTATGGGGCACCATATGCTCAATATGCTTCAAGGAAGTAAACTGGGCCAGTTTGATCATGAACACGTCACCCTTATTGTACCAGTGGGTCTAACACAAACTATGGGGCACCATATGCCCAATATGCTTCAAGGAAGTAAACTGGGCCAGTTTGATCATGAACACGTCACCCTTATTGTACCAGTGAGTCTAACACAAACTATGGGGCACCATATGCCCAATATGCTTCAAGGAAGTAAACTGGGCCAGTTTGATCATGAACACGTCACCCTTATTGTACCAGTGGGTCTAACACAAACTATGGGGCACCATATGCTCAATATGCTTCAAGGAAGTAAACTGGGCCAGTTTGATCATGAACACGTCACCCTTATTGTACCAGTGGGTCTAACACAAACTATGGGGCACCATATGCCCAATATGCTTCAAGGAAGTAAACTGGGCCAGTTTGATCATGAACACGTCACCCTTATTGTACCAGTGAGTCTAACACAAACTATGGGGCACCATATGCCCAATATGCTTCAAGGAAGTAAACTGGGCCAGTTTGATCATGAACACATCACCCTTATTGTACCAGTGAGTCTAACACAAACTATGGGGCACCATATGCTCAATATGCTTCAAGGAAGTAAACTGGGCCAGTTTGATCATGAACACATCACCCTTATTGTACCAGTGAGTCTAACACAAACTATGGGGCACCATATGCCCAATATGCTTCAAGGAAGTAAACTGGGCCAGTTTGATCATGAACACGTCACCCTTATTGTACCAGTGAGTCTAACACAAACTATGGGGCACCATATGCCCAATATGCTTCAAGGAAGTAAACTGGGCCAGTTTGATCATGAACACGTCACCCTTATTGTACCAGTGAGTCTAACACAAACTATGGGGCACCATATGCTCAATATGCTTTAAGGAAGTAAACTGGGCCAGTTTGATCATGAACACGTCACCCTTATTGTACCAGTGAGTCTAACACAAACTATGGGCCTAGCACCATATGCTCAATATGCTTTAAGGCGTGTAAAAAGGATTCTTTATTACATTTGTTTTGTTTTTGTTTTCAATGGTTCAGAGCTTCTTAACTGGGCATTATATAGTTTATCTGAGAAGGAAAGGTGGAAAGAAGGGAAGGTGATCACTTCACCTCATTATACCGTGAATTAGTACATGTGAAGACCTGTTTTGATCACAGCTCCTTGACAATATTTGCCTTTAATTACCTTAACATTTCACACCAGGCTATTGTAGCGTAGCGTCAGCTACGATGATAAGGTATCTATCAACGTTGCTGTGGATAGACTTTCTAAGAATAGAAAAATAAGTCACTGGAGAAGACAAGACTGAAAAGCTCGTAATTCTAGACGGAGTACAGGTCCCAGAACAAGTATAATCTTCTGACAGTGTTCAGGCAGACAGGAATGGCGTACAACTATACTTGTATGAGAAAGACAGTCTGCCAAGGTTGTCTAGCTACGTGCCTGAAATAAAAAGCTCGAGCCCCCAAAACTCTAATCACTCTCACCGACACGGAGAAAGACAGAGTAAAATATATAACAGAGACAAACTTTCGTAACTTCTCACTCTACTATGACTAAGGGTACTAAGTAAGGTAACAACTAGTGGTTGTATATTTTAAGAAACTAACAATGTTGCATTTTAATCATGGAATATGGCCTGACAAAGGTTGGTATTATTTGCATGTAGATAGTGGTGGTGGCCAACGGTAAGTTTGGCCACTTATCTTCTGGTTCTCTGGCTTGCACAGTGAGTGAAAACTCTATTTAGTAGGCATAAGTGAGATGGTTAGTGATGCTTCACAATGAGTCAGTCACACAGGTTAGCGCATCTAAAGCTTGGCGCTGAAGGTGTCAAATCCTTCTAATCTTCTGACCGCTTTTGTCAGGTACAAAAACTTTGCTCTAGGTATCTCTCTAATATATTTTAAATATATTTATGGCCGTAATACATGCCAAAGATAAAACTCTAACACTTTATAAGTATTTTCTCAGAGCCTAGTGATTAGCATGTTTCTACCCCGACTTCTGGATTGCGAAAGGCCGAGTTTAGCTATTATTCTCCTGACCGGAAGTGGTCGTGCCAGGGAGTTCATTTCCTTTAATTTATCCGACCAAATTGTGAAATAGTCGTAGCCAAATTTGTAGATTTGGCTGGGTACCCTAATTTGTAAATTAAGCCTCTCCCCCTATTACTTCTGTAACGTATTATTTCCTATTAGAATAATAACATTAAATAGCAGTTGATTTATGCTATAGACATGGACTATCTATACATAGATAAATAGGTATAAATATGCAGATAAACTCGTATACAATTAAATAAGGGTTTAAAAGAGAGGTTTCCCCAATTTAATCAAAAGACGATGGGGAAGCTGGAGACTTCGTCACAGCTACTAAGATATGGCAGAGATGATTAAATTAAGTTATAACATAGCAGAGTAGGCTAAGTTATAAGAGAGCTGACTAGACTAAGGTACAACAGAACTGACTAGATGAGGTAGACAAGCTGAATATAAGGTATAACACAGCTGATGAAGTTTTAACCGAGTTTACTATACTAAGATATAAGAGGACTTAATATAAGATATAATAGCGCTTTCAATAAGATATAAGATAGCTGAATATATGGCATAATAAAGCTGACAATAAGATATAAGAGAGATGGATATAAGGCATAATAAAGCTGACAATAAGATATAAGAGAGGTGAATATAAGGTATAATAGAGCTTACAATAAGGTATAAGAGAGTTGAATGTAAGGTATAATAGAGCTGACAGCAAGATATAAAAGAGTTGAATATAAGGTATACCAGAATTGAATATAAGATATAACAGTTATACAAAAACCATTCAATTTTAAACAATGATTTGAACATTTGTGTATTTGCAGCTTTTCTGACTTCGTAGTGGAACAGTCAGATGCTTGTGACTACGACTATGTGAAGGTTTACGATGGCAGCAGTAAGTCCGCCCCATTGCTGGGCCAGTTCTGTGGTAACACCCTGCCTCCGAATGTCACCTCATCTGGGCACTCAATGTACATCAGCTTCCAATCAGACGACTCTGTCAATGACTGGGGATTCAAAGGCAGATATATCATACATGGCTAAAGGAACAAATCTACTACATGGTGAGAACTTACACAACAGTGTCAATATAGATTGTGTCATCTTTGTCTAAACATTAATAATTCAGCGTGTAAGCTATTATTTTCAAATGTGCAGGACTCTTTAAGTCTTAATTGTGTTCAAACAGGATTTCAAGGAGACTATATCATAGATATATCAACGAATAAACACAATAACAGGTAGGAAAACACAAAATACCACTGGATGTTTAAAATGGAAGGACGCTGCAACATTTATGGGACAAGATGATATAGTCAATAGATGGACGGAATATCTGGAAAAGCTGTATGATGATAGGAGACCGGGTGTAAATATTCAAACCAATGGTGAGGGTCCACCAATACTTGCAGCGGAAGTTGAAGATGCACTACCTCGCATAAAGAAATGAAAGGCACCCGGTCCAGACAACATAAAGTGGAGGAAATTGAGGCTCAAGGTGATTTTGGAATATAAATATTAACATAATTTCTAAATGACATCTATACTAGTAGGTGAGTTCCTAGTGACCTATTAAAATTCATTTTTATAGCTCTACCAAAGAAACCAGGTGCTTTAGAATGCGAAGAGCATCGCACAATAAGTCTTATGAGTCAAGTGACAAAGCCGTTTCTTGGAATAATTATGAAAAGAATAAATAACAAGATTAACCTGAAATTAGTGATGAACAGTGTGGAGGGAAAGGACACAAACAACGCTATATATATTCTCAAGACACTATTAGAAAGAGCTATAGATGTAAAAATAGATCTGTACTTATGCTTCATAAACTACACAGAAGCATTTGACAATGTGAAGCATGAAGAAACAATACAGTTACTAGAGCAACTGAATGTTGACGGCAAAGATCTGCAAATAATAAAGAACATATATTGGCAGCAAACAGCAGACATAAGAATCAACAGTCTTGTATTATCATTTCTGTGTGTAAAGAAGGGCATCAGACAAGGTTGTATATTGTCTCCTGATTTGTTCTCATTGTACAGGATCTCCTGGTTGGTGGACATAATATAAATAACTTACATTATTCTGACGACACTGTCTTGATAGTATCAAGTCAGAACGATCTACAGGAAATGATAGATACAGTGGTCGTGGAGAGTGAAAGAATGGGCCTTAGTTTGAATAACAGAGAGACTGAAGTCATGGTGGTATTAAAGAAACAGATTGTGCCTAAATGTGCAATTAAAGTACAGGGATTGTGCCTAAATGTGCAATTAAAGTACAGGACATTATTTTGAGGCAAGTGCAAAAATGCAGATACCTAGACACATGTATAACATCAGATGGAAGTTGCAATACTGAGATAAAGAGCTGAATAGGACAAGCAAAATTTGCATTCTATCAAATGAAGAACGTTTTGTGGAATAAGTCACCGTCCTCGAAAGTCAGAAAAAAGAGTTCTTGCAGGTAACATAGAACCAGTTTTAAAATACGGTTGCAAGTCCTGGACAGTTAGTAAACAGGTGAAAAAATCCCTGGAAGCCTTGGAGGTGTGGTTTTATAGAAGAATGCTGAAAATTAATTGGACACCAATAAGAGCAATCAGGACGTTTTAAGTGAAGCTGAGTCACAAAGACAACTTATCACAAACAGCAGAAAGAGACAGTCATCATTGTTTGGCCAAGTTATGAGAAGACAAAAACCGAAACATGTGACAACCGGAAATTTTTGTGGAAAGAGAGATAGAGGAAGACAGTGTGAGAAGATTCTTGACATTCTTGTGTCATGGCTCGGAAGGGAGTCAACACACACACTGATCCATGACGTTGGAGATCGTAATTTGTGGAGAGGCATGATCGCCCACAGCAGCCGGCAAGGTACTGGATGATGATGATGATGTCACAGATGACTAAGATCAACAGGCATGTTATTTAGTTGGGGTAAAACTAAAACGTGTATTCCACATGTAGAAAAAATTGACTTTACAGATGGTGAAAGGGATACATGGAGAAGGGGATATATGTCACACATAAAGGAGAAAAAACATGTCACCTGTGGAGGAGAGGATGCGTGTGATATATTGAGAAAAAGATATATGTCACACGCTGAGAAAAGAACTTATGTCACATAGTGGAGAAAGTAACATCTGTCACACATGGAGATAGGATAATATGTCCCTTGTAGGTAAAATATCTAAGTCACTCTAGCTTGAGTATCATATCTGAAAAAAATTAACAATTCACTCTTTCAGTATAACATTGATCATGTCATATTTTAGTAAATAACTGCAAATATCAAACTCTGGGAATTGTTATTTCATGCATGATTTAAGAAACCTTTGCTATACACTGTTAAATAAATGTATGCACTATGTGATTAAAGGAACAAATATATTTGGTCAATAAACATAAAAGAAGATGTCATCCGTGGAATGTATGTTATACATGATTACAGGAGCATTTGTCATTTGTGATTAAAGTAATATTTATGATACTCGATTCACTCTGTTATAGTATGTCCAGGAATGAATGACGTCATTCACGATGAATTATTTTGAAAACTGTCTGTTGCATCGTTATGAAATTTTTCCTGCCATCTTATATTTACCCCCACCCAAGGAATATGTCTTTGATAGGTCCAAAAGCAACTTAAATCGTCGAAAGCTGCGACATTTCTTTGATGTTTTGCTGAAAAACTAGTGATTTCTCGCTAAAAAATTTGTGTTTAGAGTAATGAATGCCGCGCCAATTCAGATGACACACAAGGCGTATCCGGATTCGTACGGGAGTAGATGCAATGAAAGAAGTAGCTTAAAAGTTGACAGCGTCAGCTGCATTGCACCGGGTTTTTATCCCATATGGCCCAGTTTCATTCCGCAGCGCGAAAAGCGTCTCACAAAGCACTAACTACGTACCTCCAGCGACGACCCTCGGGAGTCTCCGAAAAAATTCACTCGTGAAATGGACGCGGCCCGGAATCAAACATACAACCTTTGGAGCCCGAGTCAGACGGCTTGACCACTTCACCACGGAGAATCCCAAGAGGGGTGCAATGTGTAATATTAGTAAAGACATAGAATTTACAGAGGCATGGGGTAAATAATTTGTAAATTGACAGGAAACTAGAAGGAATATATTTTTTACCTTATTTTTCATTTCCTTCTTGTTTCTTCAACTGCTGGTTAATAATGTGTACACAAGTATTCATGTTAGCTTTTTATATTGAGTTCGTGAAAGCTTCCAAATAGCTGTGCGTATGGAGTGACCAGAAATGATACTGCAATTTAGTCATCATCTTTCCACTTTTAAGGATCTGTTCAGCTGTCTGTGTAGTTTGTTCACACGTACACATGGGTGACAGACCCGCTTTGAGTCTTCATGAAAGATTGTCTACTCTGCTGTTTACCGTTCAGAGACGGAACATGATTACCTGTTTTGCACTATGAAAATAGTTGTCAGTGTCTCTTTAGTGGGCTTTCTTCTTAACGACCAAAATGTTGGTCCTCTTTTCATTGAAGTTTATAGATTGATTCGTATGCACGTGTGATGTCCCCTAATTTGACAACGTGTTTGCTCTCACGTTTCTTGTTATGCCACAATATGTCAGTTTCCACTGCAATATTACTCTTCTGTTGGTATTCAATGCGTTTAGGTGTGTGTGTATGTTTTGTTTTTTTCCAATACAGTTGTTTGTCACCGCTGAGGGCTTGCAGAATTGAAAATTCATCACTATGGAATACAAACTGTAGCCATTGACATTGTGCTGATGCTGTAATGTTTAGGGCCTGCAATTCATCTGAATAGTTGGAGCAAAATATCCCAGTAAGCATGCACACGGATTAAGGTCTGCTCTCGGTTGCATAAAATTCAATCCATCCTTTCTCCAATAGTCCTCTTCCTCTTTCAACACATGGTCCTCACATTTTTTCCAGTAACTTTTATCAATATTTAATAGCGCGGACTGGTTGATAGATAGGTAGGTAGGTAGGTAGGTAGGCAGGCAGGCAGGCAGATAGATAGATAGAAAGGTAGGTAGATAGAAAGATAGATAAATAGATAGATAGAGAGAGAGATGAGAAATAGATAGAAAGGTAGGTAGATAGAAAGATAGATAGACAGACAGATAGATAGATAGATAGATCCCCGCCAGGAGCTGGGTGAAGCCGGGCCGAGTCAGCTAGTTTATTTATATAATCACGTTTCATGAAAGAACCCACATAGGAGGCACCTCTGAACAAACCCATTTAACTCCACGCAGTTTGTGCCAAAATGAAAATCACGAGACAATTTTTAAAAAAAACACTTGTCTTGGTGAAGCTGTAATACTTTTAAAATGATGGACTTAATCTCTAAGCCGTAAATTATATACCTCATATAAACAAACATTGAAATCTGCTGTACAATCTCCAGAACAAAATTTTTTTATGGGGGACCATAATGATAAGGTTATATGCTAAATCTCATAATTTTCCCTCAGTTGGTTACTGAGATATAGAATTTTATATTGGGGCAACAAAAAAAAATAAACAGACTATAGTCGCTATGTTTATATTTCTTGGGTGATGAAAAATAATTTAAAAAAAACAGCTGTGAACAAAAATGAGTGGTTTACTTTCAAAGAGGATAAATGGACAGTGTAAGTCATCGCTGGAGAAGCCAGATTTCATTAGTATGTTTTGGCCAAATATAAAAAGTAAAAACACATTATGCAATGGTTGGGATTCAAGGGAAAGAGTCCTGCATGCATCACACATTGCTTGGGATTGAAAGAATTAGTCATTCATATGATTGGCACCTTGTCTTCGTGAGATATATACCAGAACAGGATAATAACAAGAGGAACAGACAATGTATGATAATGATAGTAGTGAATTTAGTGAGCAAGTTAATGCAAAGCAGTCAGTCATACATTGAATTACTTAAGCATTAATCAAATCATGCATGATAAAATCAAATGATAAAATATGCAATCGACAAATCTTCAATTATATCAATATTGTGTAAATACTAATTAAGCTCACTGATTAATGTGATTATTAACTACTATTAACGAAGGGAACTGAAACAGAAAGGAGGTGAATCCGATAACAGCAAAAAGAAGTATAAATCTTTAACTCGAGAAATAAGATAGAACACAAGAAAGGACAACAATCAGTATATACAAGATTGCTTACCAGAATAGAGCAATATCATAAGACTGGAAGAGATTACGAAAGAATCCAGTGGTGCCCACACTATGCCCACGAGCAGCATGACGATGGAGGTGATGCAGTAACACAGGCTTTCCTATGGCTAGAAGCACAGCATTATACCAACGTGTGTGTACTAAGTGATTCAATGAGCATGATTCGGAAGGTCGAAGTTGGATCTGTACGTAGACAGTGGACTGAGTCGCTGAGGAAGTCTGTTGTCCGTAAAGTCATCTTCATCTTTGTCCTGGGACATGCGGGAGTTGAGGGAAATGAACAAGCTGATAAACTGGCTGGCTCTGCACCCCAACTGATAACTGATATCTAGATGGCTTGGCCACATGGCATGGTCGAGACAAGAACGTAGAGATGATCCACGACTCTGGTGAATTGTGAGCAGGCGAAACATGACCGCGCACACTTATCGGCATGACACATGATTAAGAAGCACTCAGTGGGTGATAGGTCAGAATCATGGCGGCCTTCTGTACAAACCGTGACGTTCCCTGGTGTTTATTGTAGGCTGGGTTGGTCAAGGAGTCGGCGAACATTTTTTTAAAATTGCAGTAAAATTTTTGTTTTAAATCCGCCTCTATGGGAATTCAAACCTACGGCCGGCAGGTCAAGCCACTGGGCTACCGCGGCTCCCAAGAACTCAGGGGAGAGGTTTAAATGTCCAACAATCTCAGATAAGGGCCCCCCCCCCCCCCCCCCCCCCCCCTATTGGAACGCGTTGCTCAATCTAAAACTCCTCATCCCATCTCATCATGTTCATCTTGCGGTGTCGAAGTGAAGTGTAAACAGCGGGAGAGTGCCCGCTTATGGGCTTCATGTATCGATATTCCCATGGATTCTGTTATTCCCTGCGTCCATCGTTTACGTGGTCGGCCTCTTCCTCAGCTTCCCTCTGGTCTGTACACCATTGCTTGTTGTGGTATGCTGTTAGTTGGCAACCTACTTGCAATGTCCAAACCATTTGACTTGCTGCCTTCTAATAAAATCTAGTGCAGCTTTAACCACCACTTTAGTCCTGATTTCTTCATTTCTGATCTCATCTCTTCTTGATACGTTGAGTATTCTTCTCAGGAATCTCATTTCTGTTGCTGTGATTTTTTTTTTTTTTTTTCTCCTCGACGCTTGCAAATCCTAAAAATAGGCCCTATGTTGTTTGTTAGTTGTGTGTGTGTGCGTGCGTGCGCGCGCGCGCGTGTGTGTGTGTGTGCGCGCGCGGGCTCACTTTGAACTCAAGCGCAATCCATACACGTTACTTCTAGTAGCACTGGACTGAATTTTGCTCGTGGGTTAGCTTTCACTGTTACCAGTGTCCCTTGCCATCAGGCGAACTCACTCCGACGTCAGAGGTACTTGTAAATTACGTCTCCAGTAAAGGTCGAGCAGTCAACATTTTAGTCCAACTGATCGATGTAGGGGTTGAACCCACTGCCTCAGCATAAGCACACCGGGTGTTGAAGAGGGAGCAATTTTATCCATTCGGCCATGCTGACCTCTGGCCGTATGTTTGAGGCCGTTAATATTGTCATGCCTTCTACTGCCTACAGTTAATATTGTCATGCCTTCTACTGCCTACAGTTAATATTGTCATGCCTTCTACTGCCTACAGTTAACAGTGTCACGTCATCTACTGCCTACAGTTAATAGTGTCATGCCATCTACTGCCTACAGTTAATAGTGCCATGCCTTCTACTGCCTACAGTTAATATTGTCATGCCTTCTAATGCCTACAGTTAATAGTGTCATGCCAACTACTGCCGACAGTTAATAGTGGTTAACAAAGTTTCCTACTTTTTATGAGTGTGTTTGAAATTTGGCCAAAATGTTTCACTTTGGTTAACAAATTTTCCTAGTTTTTATAAGTTTGACTGAGCTTTTTATAAGTTTGGATGAAATTTGGCCAAGCTTTTCATATTTGGTTTACAAAGTTTCCTACTTTTCATAAGTTTGGGTGAAATTTGGTCAAACTTTTCACATCTGGACAACAAAATTTCCCACTTTTCATAAGTTAGGGGTGAAAGTTGGCCAAACTTTTCACGTTTGGTTAACAAATTTTCCTACTTTTCATATGTTTAACTGAGATTTGTATAAATTTGGTTTCTTCTTCTTTTTCTTCTGCGTTCATTCGGATTTTTTTTTTTGGGGATGTGACTGCGTTGTGCCTGTTTACAGCAGAGCTGCGTTCTTCCGCCGTTAGGTCGATACATCCGACTTCTGCGGGCATTTGTTGACCGGGTTAACCTTCCCGGGGGTTTCTTAGGACGTTTAAATCTCACTGTTGTGGTGTTATCCCCCTTCCTAGCTGGCCCATATAGAACAGCCAAAGACATCCTGGTCAACCCTCAAGGGAAGGCAGGGGCAGACCATGGGCATTCCCCACCATCCAAGGAGGCTTCCATACTTGCAGAGCCATCACACAGCGCTCTGGTACTGGGCTCACCCAAGGAATCGTCACGTCCTGTACATGGCTGCTTAGCCTCACTTCCATATATTGGGCCTTCCATTCACCATAGGCTGTTCCTCCGGAAACCAGAAGAATGCAGTCTGCAGATGACATCCACACAGTGGGCTTTTCGATTCAGACTTTCCACATAATGGATTTGCTATCCAAGCAATATTCCATTTCGTGCCACTAGGACACTTTTTCCACCTTTTATGAAGCCCACACAGTGAGCTTTCGATTCGGACTTTTAACGTAATGGATTTGCTATCCAAGCAATATTCCATTTCGTGTCACTAGGACACTTTTTCCACCTTTTACGAAGCCCACACAGTGAGCTTTTGATTCGGACTTTCCACGTAATGGATTTGCTATCCAAGCAATATTCCATTTCATGCCTCTGGGACGCTTTTGTAACCGACATACCTGTGGTATGAAGTGTGGCAGTCTAAATAAATCTTCATGCACCTTTAGATGTCAACCTGAATGTAGTTAAAGTAAGCTGTAGTCAACTTGAGCTTGTTGATATCTTCATAGAGCTTGTCCTCAAATGAAGCATGCGTGGGCCAAAATATCTTTCTCTGTTCTGCATATATTGGGCACTCCTGCAGCAAATGTTTAGCTGTCATTTTACCAGTTCCACAATTACATTCATCGGTATCTCCTATCTTTAGTTTATTGAACAAGTGGTGTTTCAGTCTGTTATGTCCTGTGCGGAGTCTGAAGATTGCTACTTGTTCTCTTCGCTCGAGTTTGTAATATGCATCATCCTTCTTGTGGCCTGGATGCTCTGATTCCCATTTGGTTCTATAAGTGTTTTTTATAAACCTTTTTGCCTCATTATGGGTTATGTCTATGTCAGGCTGTGGTAATCGTCCACCCTGTTTTGCTAGTCTGTCAGCCTCTTCATTTCCAGGTATACTGCAATGTGATGGGATCCACTGTATTACAACTTTTTTTGATTTCTGGCATAGATCATGGAGTTCTGCTCTTAGGTCAGCTAGTTCTGTGCTGTATTTGCTCTTCAGTATTGAGACAGCTGACTTTGCATCTGTGAAGATAGCTATTTGCTTCTCTTTATTTTCCTCCATCTAGATGATTTCTGCTGCAGTTTTCAAAGCCTCTACCTCCGCTTTGAAGTTACTTGAAAATTTTCCAGTTGCCACTGACTGTGTTTTTATCACTCCATTTTTTAAATTAAGGAGAATTCCTCCTCCACCATTTTTAATTGAATCTTTGGCTGATCCATCTGTATATGCATGGGTCCAATTGCTGCTTGGTTAATGTTCTTTTATGTAGCTGAGGGTTATTTTTCTTCTTTCGGTTTCATTCTGAGTGTTCTTTTTCTCAATACCAGGAATGTTTTCTATCATCTCAGGCAGTTGCTGCTGTCTCCAAGCTGGAAAGTTATGTGCATTGTAGATGGGCTTGACTGTTGATATGTTAAGTATGGGATCTGCCCTAATCTTTCGTTTTGCAGTTTCTACAAAGTTGCTACGCTTCAGTCTTCTTTTTCCAAAACCATTAAACATGTTATACATAGGGTGGTCTGTCAATCTTCTAAATTTTTCTGCTTGTTGCTTGGCTCTGCTATCTCTTCTGTCCTGCATTGGTTGTAAACAAGTGATCTTTTCTAGTTCATTAATAGGCGTTGTCTTCAGGCTTCCAGTTATGAGTCGCATTCCTTGGTTTTGGACTCTACTCTTGTTCGATTTTTCTCAACCTGTGTCTTCCATGTCAGGCGACGATCAAAGGTGACTCCTAGATAGTTTGGAATTTCTTCATGGCGCAATATTTTTCCATTCAATACCAGATTAGGTTGCTGAGTTTTATTTGAGAGGGAGAACACTGTGCATGTTGTTTTCTCCTCACTTATCTTCACTAGCCATGCTTTTGACCAGTCCTCTAGCGCTAATAAGGCTTGCTGTATTCTGCTGTTAGCTGTACTAATATATTCTTCAGATGTCCATATGGCTAGGTCATCTGCAAAGGAGGATGTGTGTACTCTGGCTGGAAAATTTTCCGTGATGTCATTTATATATGCTAGGAATAATGTTGGTGAAAGAACTCCTCCTTGGGGGACACCTTGCTCCAACAGCATCATGTTGCTGGTTTGTCCTTGTACTTTTGTCCTGGCAGTTCTGTTCTCAAGGTAGTGGCTGATCCATGTATACATTTTTCCACAAACATTCATTTTTTGCAGTTTTACTTTCAGTCCTTCATTCCATACTTTATCAAATGCTTTTTCTAAATCTATCCAGACTGCTAGTGTGTGCTTTTTCTCTTGGAAGGCATCCTCTATTTCCTGAGCTATATAGGTTATTTGATCTTCAGTGGATCTGTACTTTCTGAATCCTGCTTGGTGTGGTGTTAAGAGTTTGTTTTCTTCCAGATGCCATGTTAGCCTGCCATTGATAATGCGTTCCATTAATTTTCCTACACAGCTGAGTAGACTGATAGGTCGATAGCCATTTGGTTCTTCCAGGTCTTTTCCTTTCTTTGGGACTGGTATTAGTATAGCTTCCTTCCATGTCTGTGAGACTATTCCTCTCTTCCAGCTGTTATTTAGGACTGCTAGTAGTTTCTTCTTTGCCTTGGTGCCTAGTCCTATTAGCATTTCATTTGTGATTCCATCCTTTCCTGGTGATTTCTTCTTTTTTAGGCTATTCATTGCCTGTTCCATTTCTTCCATTGTTAGATTTGCCATCATATATTCTGCTGCTGTCTCTGTATTTCTATGATGTATCTGTTTGTCTTTGATTGCTTTCTTCTGTTCGGTTGTAATATCAATGTGGTTTGCATTTGCATAGTGTTCCATTAGTGCATTTGCAGCCTTTTTTCCTGTGAGCAAGGCATTTCCTTGTTTAATTGTTATTTGTTTGTTTCTAGGTCCTTCATTGTTCATGGCTTTCACTAGTTTCCGTAGTTTGTTTCCATCCCTGTCAAAATTCAGGTTTTCTGTTTTTTCCCTCCAACAATCTCTTGTTGTTTGATTTACTGTTCTTTTATATTTTGCTGAGATGGCTTTGAGAGAGATGTTCGCTTCAATTGTTTGTTCTCTCTCTGCTGTCTTCCTGGTATCTTCAACTTTGTCCTCCAAACTTTGTAGTTCTTCAGTCCAGTATGGTTTGTAATTTTTCCTCGCTCCTCTTGGAATGGACTCAGTGGCTGCCTGTATTGTCGCTCTGTTTAGACTTTCCACCATTTGCTTTATGTTGCCATATCGTGTATTTATGTTTTCACAATATTTGTCTGTTAGTATGGCAAATCTGTCCCAATCTGCTCGTTTGTAATTCCAGCGGGGCAAGGGCTTTTGCTCCTGTGGAACATACTCCATATTCATTACAAGCTTGATTGGTCTGTGGTCACTACCTGCTAATTGGTCCAGCACATGGCGATCAATTTTGTGGAGGATGTCTCCTGTGCAGAAAGCTAAGTCTGGAGTAGAAGTGGTAAGCCATCTTCTGGAGTAGAAGCTTGGTGTGTCATCCGCTTTGTTGAGTAGATGGAGATTTGAGTCTATTTCCCAGTCCTCCAATTCATCTCCTCTTTTGTCAGTATCTGGGTATCCCCATCTTTCTGAACGGCTATTAAAGTCTCCGACAATAATGCAGTTTGTGTCAGTTATTTTCATGTTTGAGAGTGTAAGGTCCTTATCTGCTGGGCTATACAGATTGTAGATTCTTATTTTCACGTCCTTTATCATTATATCAACACCTATAATTTCCGTTTGGTTGTCAGAGATCACAGATACTTCGCTGCAAGGTATTGTATTTCGTGTAAGTATTAGAACTCCTCCTTTGTTTCCTTCGCGGTCGAAACGTGTGGCCTGATATCCACTGACTGAGAATTTGCGATTGGCGTTGAGGTGTGTCTCTTGAATGCATGCCACATCTATTCTATCTTTATGAAGACGCTGTGTTAGGGAGACTTTCTTCTTGTAAACTCCTTCGGCATTCCACTGTAGTATGTTGAGTGTCCGGGGTATTTGGTCAATAGCTCTTAACCTACTCCTCTGTGCCTTGACTCCACAGCACAGGGGAAGGTGACCACCAGTAGTCATGGGTGGACCCCCTCGAGGCAGGGGGCCCGGCACTGATGGGACTCGCGGGATTAGCACCATAACGATTAATTTTGATTTGTGACATCATGAATTAAGTTACGTTGCACTGCTTTCTCAAGCCTGTGGCTCAGTACATCCGATTTCGACAAGCATTTATTCGGGATGCTTTCCCTAGCCTTTGACTGTCCCCAGTCTACCTACAAGGCAGCAGGTTTTACGTTGCACTGCTTTGTCAAGCCTGTGGCTCAGTACATCCGATTTCGACAAGCATTTATTCGGGGTGCTTTCCCAAGCCTTTGACAGTCCCCAGTCTACCTACAAAGCAGCAGGTTTGTGTGTCTCTTCGTCTGGTCCCTCTCCCTTGACCTGTCCGACATGGGTGGCCCTACCAGTAGCTGTGCTACCATCGTCATTGGGACTCGCAAGCCCCTCTACCTCGTCACTGTGGACACACAGCAGAGGGGTAAGTTTGGTTTGAAATTTGGCTAACCTTTTCACATTTGGTTAACACATTTTCTTACTTGGCCAAGAATTTTGCCATTTGGTTAACAAAGTTTCCTACTTTTCATAAGTTTGGGTGAAAGTTGGCCAAACTTTTCACGTTTGGTTAACAAATTTTTTCCTACTTTTCATACGTTTGACTGAGATTTTTATAAGTTTGGTTTGAAATTTGGCTAACCTTTTCACATTTGGTTAACAAATTTTCTTACTTGGCCAAGATTTTTGCCATTTGGTTAACACATTTTCCTACTTTTCATAAATTTGATTGACATGTGGCCAAATATTTTTTCCCTTTTGGGTAACAGATTTTCCTACGTTTTGCAAAGTTTCCTACTTTTCATAATTTTGGTTGAGCTATTATCAGACTATGGTCATCAGTTTTTCCTACTTTGGTTAACCCGTTTCCTTAGTTTTGTTGAAGTATTTCTTGAATTTGTCACCAATATGTATCATTCTCTCATCACATGACAACTATATACACCGTAAACACACACATATAATATATGCCTGTTTATTTTACAGTATTTCAGTACATTTTTCAAGAATAAAAATGCATAATGTCACTATGCGAAATGGATGATGTGATATGAGGTGGTATAAATAGTATCATCACATCATTTTATTTTCACACACAGAGCTATACACATTGTATGTTGTTTCTGGATTTCTGCACACCATTGTCCGAGTAGGTTGGTTTTTTCGGTTGGTAGCCTGGTATGTACATGTCACTTAGCATGTAATCATAAAACTGGTCTCCTGTTTGGTGGGCTGATATCTGAGTCTTGTAGATAACTGAGGCATCAATCATCTGAGTGTCGGGCACATCATGTCTTCGGACAGTCTGGGGTTTTGACGTACTGCCCTGTATTTCACCATTATTCTAGGTCTGATCTCTTCCGAACTCGAAAATGTAACATCAGCATTGAAGTCCCGGTAGTGAATGTGACCTTTGTGCCCGTAACAGTGGTTAGAAGTATTTCCACCGTGTCAAAGGAGTAACAACTCAGTGGTATGTAGTGAGGTTTTGTCGTAGGCGCAAAACACTGAGGTTGAGCGCTGATTCATGATAGGAACCGTCCTTAGTAGTGGGACCATGATGTCTCTGACTGGTCTCACCGCAATGAGATCGCAGTATACGTAGACATTTTGCAGGTCGTTAATTCAGGTCTATCGCCCCTTCACCTTCAATTGTATCTAGTATCTCTTGCAACTTCTCACTAAATGTAATAGTGGCCCCGGGTTCGAGTAATTTCACGATGACTTTCTTTGATGCATTGTCGAAATGGAATAGAACACAGAGCTGCTCGTCCACCTTCCGATCTTTCATTAGGCGATTCAGTGCAGCTACAAACGCGTCTGGTGAACTGTACATGCCCGGGGGACATGCCTTTCTTATCGCTCTTACCGTTTGATGGGATGTATCTTAGCCATACTTCGTTTTCTAGCACATTGCAGTAGTAGTTGGGGAATTGAATTTCGGCCAGACCCACTTCGAAATG
>OY992897.1:39893102-40018456 GCA_963921405.1 Cepaea hortensis | reverse complement strand
AACTGTGGTTTCTGAAGAAAATGCAAAGAATACCATGGACAGATAGAAAAACCAATGACCAAGTACTACAGGAGACAAATGAAAATCGTAAACTGATTAGAGAAATTAGACGTAGACAGTCAAAATTTTTTGGACATGTTATGAGAAGAAATGGATTGGAGAACTTAGTGACAACTGGCAAGATCGAAGGGAACAGACCAAGGGGCCCCGGGATGGTTAACCCGGTCAACAAATGCCCGCAGAAGTCGGATGTGTCGGCCTAACGGCGCAGGAACGCAGCTTTGCTGTAAACAGGCACAACGCAATCACATCCGAAAAACAAACTCTGGATGAACGAAAAAGAAGAAGAAGACCAAGGGGAAGACCGAGAGGAAAATACCTGGATGGCTTGGCCAAATGGCATGGGCGAGACAGGAACACTGGTGACCGAGTTAAATGGCGAGTCATAACCGCCCACGCTTTTCGGCATGGCACATGATTAATGGATTGATTGATGCCTCTTTTGAATTTGTCAAGTTAATGTTTGCCTTGTTTTAATATTTTTTAGCTAAAACAAATGCAAAACAATAAGCTTTGCTTAGACTGCTTTTGGTTCATTTTGGATCATGGTGCCATACTAACAAGTATTAAACCTGTATAGTTTTCGTACTGTACTTATAACTGGTCCTGTTCTATGCGCACTCACACATTGCGCAGCCATCTGACTGTTCAGTTTTCAAATTCATTATACCTTCATCGCAAGTGGCAAGTATTTCTTATTATTGAGCCCATTATCATGCCAAAGTGAAAACCATCTTATGATACTAATCGGAAATACAATGATCAATGGGAAAAAACATTTTTGTGGCTCAAGAAATCCACTGATGGTTCTGAACAGGCATATTGCAAGTTGTGCCATTGTGATATTGTTCCAAGACTTTCAAATCTCGCAAATCATGCAACAACAGAAAAACACAAGCGGGGCGCACCATCTTCTTCACAAAAAGCACTTTCAGTGATGAAAATAAGCAAGCAAATTTTGATGATAAAGTCAAATTAACAGAGCTACAAATTGCTGTTAGCATGGCACATGGTGCCATACGCACCATCGATCATTTAGGTGAAATAATGGCAACCCATGGATGTGGCACCACTCTTGGTCAGATAAAATTGCACCAAACGAAGTGCATATAACTAATAAGAAATGTTATTTCACCATCTTTAAGATCTGATCTAATTCTAGATCTGCAAAACAAGAAGTATATACTCATCATTGATGAATCGCCTGATGTCTCGACCCAAAAGTATTTGTGCATTTTAGTTAGATACCTCAGCGATAAAAGAAATGAAATTACTACTAGTTTTCTAGGTTTGATTCCAGTTCAAGAGGCTACAGGAGATAATATATTTAATTTGATTAATGATGAAATTGAAAAATGTAATCAAACATTAAAAAATTGCATTGGTTTTGCATCAGATGGTGCTTCCAGTATGGTTGGAAGCAACAATTCAGTTTGGTCCAGAAGGAATAGACTTCAGCTTTCTCTCTTAGAAGCAATTATTAGAATTAGAGCAGAACTATTATCGTTTATGCTTTTTCTTTCTATTCCATATTATCTTCAAACAAGTGCTGTAATGAATTTGTTCCATCATCCAAAATGTTGAATGATTTCAAAGCTGAAATTGTATATTCTAAGGAATCCTGTACTGAATTTCTCAACAATGAAGAGAAATACTTATTTGAAGAAGAGGTTTTCATGTGATGTAAATATATTTTTAATAGATATTTTTACTGAGCAATGTTTGGCTTTTTGGCTTTTTTATTTCGTGACTTGTCTTTTTTATCACGGTGATCTGGCAACCCTGTAGGGCATTCTAGTTTTTGACTGCTTCGAATCTAACGGGTTTGTGGGCTCCTGTAAGTCACCGTATGTACATTTATGCATTGCCTCTTGTCGCCATCTTGTGCAGTCAGTCATTCAGTTGATTCCATGTATCTATGATGTGTCCACCCACATAGTCGGCTCTGTGTATCAACGACTTGTACACAGACCTTTGATCGACTATTTTTTTTAATGTTGCATATCTCTTAGAGGACGTTGCAGTCAACACCAGCATTTCTCAGCTGCTGTTGATGTACTAGGCAAGATTACGTTCAGTAGTTTGCCGTTGCTTTCTGAGCGACCGGCTCACAAACCCCCGTAAGTAACCAACGCGGCGCGATCCGCTACCGAATCTCGCGCAGCTGCGTTACTCACGGTAATATATGGGATTACGGAGAAAGACGTTAACTCTTACGCCAGGGAGATCAATTATTAGTATTAACTATGTTCACCAAGGATTTTGTGTCGATCATTGTGGGGATGAAACTGTTATGTAAGATTACTTACTGAGGACCGATCAACTATTTAAACTGTGTGCGTATCAAATGATCTGTGCACAGTCGGATGTAAACACCAGTTAGCATCTATCGGTAGATCAGAGACTGAAGCACAGACAGCCATATAAAACAACATAACGACTGACAGCTGATAGTGAATGCAGAGAAACATGCTCATATGCCTGTGTCTTGACTTGTCTCGAATGGGACCAAGCTGAAGATATTTCAGAACAGACTGAACATTGAAGCTGTATCCTAGGGCACTTGTATGACTGCTTTATAAAGAAACACCTCATGTTAATGTGAGTCATAAACGTGTCTAATGCTTCATTGGTGCGGTCGACTTGTGTACGTTGCCAAGTCTTTATCAGCTTTGTTAAGCATTTTCCCTCTGTAACTTATCGAACAGTATTGTCGCCGAGTTGTTGAAAACATCTTGCTAGACGAGACAACTTATAACAAACACATCCATGGAACTACATCTAGTGCCACAAGACAAACACGTGTGTAATGGAATGACTAAGAAGCTTCGCGATCAGCTAATTGACTGAAAATTGTGATGATGAGATAACGTGCAGAATACTTTGGCTGCATTTCCCATCAGACGAATAACCATATATGAAACAAGATCATTGTCCAGAGTTCAGAAAACGAAGTTTATGGTGTTACATACCGCCAGTAATACTCTGTGCCTGAAAATAATGTACACTGAATAACAATCATCATCATCATCACCATTATTATTATCACCAATAAGTAACTTGCTGGTTCTTTTGGGCGATCATGATTCTCCGCAAGCCGCAATCTCCGACAGGTTCTTTTGGGCGATCATGATTCTCCGCGATCTCCGACAGCATGGATCAGTTCATGTGTTGACTCCCGTGCCACGACACACGACTGTCAATGACTCACTGCAATACCAATACTGGAAAGAAATAGATGTCACAGAGCTGCCGTGTCTTCTAGGAATGCCGAGGACACCATGAGCGGTAAGACATCTGTTATTCAAGTAGTTCTTCTTCTGCTCTATTTATTTAAGGCCCCTAAAAACTCATGCCAAGCGTCCTAATGTTGTTATCTTTTGACTTTTATGATGATGATGGTGACGCTTTACTCGTGTGCAGTTAATTCTCAGGAGACACTTATTTCTGTCTCACGGTGATTTTATTCTGAAGCAATGTGAAGACCTTTGCCCCAGTGGAGATAGAGAGTTAAAGAAGAACTGAAGTATGAAAGCTACAGTAGAAGCTTGTCTATCGGTCAGGTAGTCTTGGGTTCGAATTCGAATCGAGAAGGATTTCTAACCAAAAAAATTCACTCTCCGAGGTCGACCCAGCAAAAAATGTACCAGATATGCCATGAAAATTAAACGTGGGCGACGTGATATTATCCTTGGATTGCCAATTGGTCTATATACACATGGGCCTATCACCGTTTGCTGAATGCGCCTTCGTGCGTGTAAAAAGGTCCTTTACATTACTTTACTTTACTTTCTTTTATTTGCTTTACTTTACCAACTGAACTGTGTCATTAGTACAAGTTGTTAAAGTGCACACAACTGCCAAGGAATCGGTTAGGGTAACGGGAGCAAACCAGCTCGAGGGTTATCGAAGTGAGGCGAAGGTGACCAGTGAATTCGGTCAGCGAGTAAATCAACGGCAATGGAATGTGGAATTAGTCAGCTTTACAAGAACACATTCCCAAGTGACAGAATCAACGTTGCGGCTGGAAAGCCTAAATCAGTATACAACAAAATAAAAAAAGAAAGAAAGAAACGAGAGGACACAGATACAACCACTTTTAAAATAAAAGTATATTTAAAAAAAATAAAAATACAAAAAGTCAGTTTTCTTGTAGATGAAGACACGGAAACGTCTGAATTGAAGGCACTAAAATCAAACTGCATATACTCTAGGTGGTGTTGTGGTGTTTTTGTTTTTTTACAGTGAGTACATCAAGGAAAATCTACGAATTTTTTTTAAGTACTTATATATTGTTTGTTAATGCAGTCAGTGTGTTTCCATCTGCTGACGGTGGTTTTCTGGCCATAGCGTCCATTCTCTCTCTTGCTATTGATTAATCATTATCATCATCATCATCTTCTTCCACTTCTGCCATCAAGCGTCGTGGGGAGCAATAATTTGCGCTCCAGCGCCCGGTGGGCAGCACTGGATAGTGTCATTCCGTGTGATTGTACAATGTCTTTGATGTCGTCAATCCATTTTCTTCATGGAAGTCCTCTTGGTCTCGTCGCAGATGATCTTTGATGTAAGGCCAGTGATGGTAGTTGTTGATGTTGCATTCTAACGACATGGCCAAACCACTTGATCTTCTGTCTTTCAATAAATGTGGCACAAGGTGTTGATCCCACTGTCTGTCTGATAACATCATTTCTTACTCGGACTCGGATTGTTAGGTTGGCAGCTCTCCTCAGACATCTCATCTCGCTCGTGTTGATTTTGCGAAAGTGTGATTTGGATAAAGTCCAAGTTTGAGATTGGTAGCATAGGGTTGGTGTGAATATATTGTTTATTATCTGTCGTTTTGCGGACATGGGTATATTTGGATATTTCAGTATGGGTGATAGTCGATATGTAAGTGCATTAGCTTTTTTGGTGGATTATTGAATTATAAAATAGACCACCAGCTGCAAGTGTTAGAGTAATGACGTAAAGGATAGCCTTTTACCCCCGTAAAGTGCATGCAGCATATAGTACAAGACCCAGATTGTTAGACTAATCGGCACTCGGTGGGTGATGTGGCTATTATTACAACGGTTGCTTTTACTTCTCAATACATTCTTGGTACCGATTTTAGGCTGGGGCGAACTGGGAGCTCAGGTCAATTTTAAACATTTGAATTCAACCACTACGTTTGGTTACGAAAACATGAAGAGTGTGTAGCCGAGGGGACAGTTGGCCCGCCTCACATATCATAAGAAGTGTGTTCAATCCTCGCAAATGATCGGGGTTTTATGTTTTACAAAAAGTTCAAACCTGTACACTGAACTATGGCGTGGGGAAGAGGCCTTTATTTTACATCAAGGGGTGAAAACTCTCTGAATGCATCAGGAAAGATAAGGGTTGTCGTACATAATCAGTGAACGCAGTTACAACAATGTGAAGATTAAAACACGTGAAGATTAAAACATGTGAAGATTAAAACACACTTGAAGAGTTCACATGCACGTTAACGACGAAATTATCGCTATGGGAATGTTTGCGTTAGAGCGAACTGATAGGGAGGTCGTTGATACAGGTCAAGTGGCTTACAGACTGAACCCGGACATGGTTGTTGACACTCCAGGGATTCACATACTGTCTGACTAAAGATTAATCGAATGTGTCTATATAATGATGGAAGGAATGAAGATGGATAGCACAATATTAATATCAGTTGTTAGCGTGGAACACGTTCTTCGAGAAACGAATGAAGATCGTAAACTGATTAGATAAATTAGGCGTAGACAGTCAATATCTTTTTGGCATGTATGAGTAGAAATGAATTGGAGAACTTGGTGACAACTGGCAAGTTTGAAGGGAAGAGACCAAGGGGAAGACCGAGAAGTAAATACCTGGATGGCTTGGCCACGTGTCATGGTCGAGACAGAAACACGGAGCTGATCCACGATTCTGGTGATCGAGTGAGATGGCAAAACATGACCGCCCATGCTTATCGGCATGGCACATGATGGGTTGATGGATGAATGGTTAGTGAGGAGCGTCACCATCACACTCCGCACAGACCCATTGGTGTCCCGATCTCCTCCTTAACATCTCGGTCAGCGCATATCGACGGATTGTACAAGTTCTGTGTGGGTTAATCATATGTCTAGTGTTCTTTACAAAATGTAAGTCTCTGGCGGCTCTCCGCTTCACTCCCATCTCCATCACTCGGAACAGGGAAGCAGATTCCCAAGTGTCATCAAAGGCATCTATTCGTCCAGCCATTCTTGGGCGTTGATGATATCTGGCCGATCCATTGCTCTTCCCACCACGCCAACCTATCGGCTCACTCGTTACCTTTCACGCCTGAGTGCTCGAGTACATAGATGAAAGTTCATTATTATCATCAAGTGCCCTGCCAGCTGGCGTAGGCTTTCATAACTCTCCACAGATCTCGGTCTTTGGTGTTCTGGATCAACTCTATTGATGATATTCATCTATGCCAGTGTCTCGGTTCATCCAGAATCATTTCTCTTGATTTGCCCTCGTCTCTCTTCCGCTTGATCTTTTTCAGTTTTCACGATTTTCTCCAATACCTATCTTCCCATCGTATGACCTTATATGATCATTTAAAGCTGCCTTTTCTCTTTCTTATTGTTGCATATCATGTATATCATGGTGTGTGTGCTCGCGTATGTGCGCGCGCGCGCGTGTGTGTGTGTGTGTATGTGTGTGTGTGTGTATGTGTGTGTGTGTGAGTGTGTGTGTGTGTGTGTGTGTGTGTGTGTGTGGACAAGTATATAAGGTGAAATATACTTTTTTTTTAAATTTTGCATATCCTTTATAGGACGTTACAGTCAACACCAGCATTTTTCAGCTGCTGTTGATGTACTAGGCAAGATTATGCTCAGTAGTGTGCCATTACTTTCTGATGGACCGGCTCACATACCCCCTAAGTTACCAGCGCGGGTCGATAATGCATAGAATCAATTGATATTTTCACTTCATCTTTTGATTACACTAAAGATCAAATATTATATTGGTAGTTTCAAGGTGCCGGTCTCTCTGGCTGTGGGGTTACAACACTTTCTCTCTGTAATCCCGTTTATCACGCAGAGTCTCGCAGCGGAGCGAGAACTGAGGTGGTTCGACCCCCGCTCGTGACTTGCGGATACTGAGCCGGCCGCTCAGAAAGCAATGGCAAACTACTGAGCGTAATCTTGCCAAGAGATCAACAGACAGCTGAAAGATGCTGCTGTTGACAGCTAAGTCCTGTAAAAGGATACGCAAAAAAAAAAAAAAAAGTTTCAAGGTTCAAGCAACTTCACGAACCCATAACTGTGTCAAGGTCATCCGAAAACGAAGTCTGACGCAAAAGTTTCAAACGACCTGTCTCACGTACCAGGATAACGACATTCTTGTGATGAGGTAGTAAAGACGCTAGGTCGAGCTCAAAAATGGCTTCCTCGCCTGAGAGGGTCCTAACATTAATGTGCCGTACGTGTTAATGCAACAAGCAGCTTTTATCGTTGTTTTAGAACATTAGTAATCGCATTCACAAAGGACGGGTTGGACTAAACCCCATTCTTGTAAGTATGAATACAATTAGTTGAACCGCAGTAACGTTAAACCTGTGACAATGTAAGGGTTTAAAAGTCCAGAAGACCGACTTCATTGCATCGGGTTTTATCCCATATGGTTCGATCTCTTTCCTCATACGACCTTCTGAAAGTGTCGCACAAAACACGAACTCCGTAGCTTCAGCGACGAACCCCAGAAGTCTCCGAAACAATAACACTCTGCGAACCGAACAATACAGGCCTGAATCGAACCCACATCCTTCGGAGCGCGAGGTCGACGCCGTAACCACTCGGCCACGGAGTGACTCTGTGGAAATGTAAACAATATAACATGGCAAGAATTAGTGCAGCCTTACAGAACACAGATACGGAGAACACACGGCGTTGTGACGACGATTGGTATGCCTTCATATGGTCACTACGGTATTTTCCTCTCAATGTTTGTATTGTATGTTCTCCTGCGTTTTGTTTGATGATAAAGGCTTGTCGCCGCAACGTCCTTTCTTTTCTGTGATTGTGTTTTATAAAGCTGCATTACGTCGCATTATTTTCGTAGTATACTTGTCAGCGTCTAGCGGTATTTGAAAGTAAAGGGTTCAAGACAGGTAGAATATAGTACGAGCACAGATGAAACATAAATTCATGCGTCAATAACATATGATTTATTATTCTCGAATATAATTACATAATACTGTCTCATCACTCGCTAACAGCGCTCATTCTAGCACTAGTCAATATACAGCAATAATGTGGCAATGCAATATTACGATACCAATTACTACACTCACGTATCACAGCCCCACACACAAGCACAAGTCACACGGCTCAACTATTCAATAGCTCTGAAGTACTAAGTAGAGTCTATCCTGTCACACTCTCAGTCATGCATCCTCTCTCAGTTGTGTCCAAAGCCCGTCTGGCTTCGACTGCCCAGTGGTGACGAGGTATTTGCCCCTCGTGCAACCCGTGAGAAGTCAGATGTCTCGCATACGCCGGGTTGAGACCAGGCGTACTGCGTCGTTCACTTCATAATGACCTGTCCTTCACGGGTACAGTCCGGTCTTTCAGCATCTAGATTCTTCTCATTCCCCCTTACTCACCCCATGTCCCTATCTCTAACATCTGTCCTTTCGTATGTCCCCTATAGGACCTTGGCAATACTATTTGAATGTAAAACCTGCGCTGTGGCCCGAAATATAGTGAGACGCGCACGCAGTTCCATAAACCCTAGACATGCTGAATGGAAGTTTCGAAATCAACTGTGGAAGCTTTGAAAGCAGACCACTTTGCGTTGATTTAAATGGTATGAGGCGCTGGCCTTTCAAAAATTGATGGCACTCTCATCATCATCAAGTGCCCTGACAGCCGGCGTAGGCGTTCATGGCTCTCCACAGATCTCGGTCTTTGGTTTTCTGGATCAACTCTGCTGTTGATATTCCTCCGTGCCACCGTCTCAATCCATCCATCATCATTTCTCTTGGTCTGCCTCTGCCTCTCTTCCCCTCGATCTTTCCAGTTCTCACGATGTTCTCCAATGCCTTTCTTCTCATTACATGACCAAAGAAAGCTGTTTGTCTCTTTCTTATTGTTGTATATAGTGTTCTAGTTTCATTAGCCTGTTTCAGGCAGTCGTTGTTAGTTACTCTGGCAGTCCAAGGAATTCGCAACATTCGTCTCAGCAACCACATCTCTGTTGCTTCTAATTTCTTCTTAATTTGTTCATTTACATTCCAAGATTCACTGCCATACAGCAAAACTGGTTCTACATAGCATTTCATCACTCTTTTTCTTACACTCAGTGATAGTGACCTATTGCACAAGATACTCTTCATTTTCTGAAATGCGGCCTTTGCTTGCTCTATTCTGCTCTTAATCTCTGTTGTACATCTTCCATCTGATGTTATAAATGTCCCTAGGTATCTAAAATTATCCACTTGGTTAAGAATTTTTCCTTCTGTTTCTATGTCACATTTTGGTGTCACCATTTTCTTTGATATCACCATTGTTACTGTTTCCTTGATATTCAAGGAGAGTCCTTTCCTTGCACTCTCTGTTACTACAGTGTCCAACAATTGTTGTAGATCTGTTGATTTATCTGCCACCAATACTGTGTCATCTGCATAGCGTATATTATTTATATTATAACCTCCAACTAGTATTCCTGGCATCTCTTTGATCTCTCTCATTATTACTTCGCTATATAGGGAGAAGAGATCTGGTGACAAGACACATCCCTGTCGTACTCCTAGCTTTATGTGTTCGTAACTACCCTCTTTAGTTCCAATTTTAATTGCTGCTACTTGGTTCCAGTAAGTATTCTTTATTATTCTTAAATCTTTCCCATCAATGTTGATATCTTCCAACATTTTAATCAGTTCATCATGTTTTACTTTATCAAATTTTTTTTTTTTTTTTTTTTTTTTTTTTTTTTTTTTTTAGCATATCCTTTTACAGGACTTAGCTGTCAACACCAGCATCTTTCAGCTGTATGTTGATCTCTTGGCAAGATTACGCTCAGTAGTTTGCCATTGCTTTCTGAGCGGCCGGCTCAGTATCCCGCAAGTCACGAGCGGGGGTCGAACCGCCTCAGCTCTCGCTCCGCTACGAGACTCTGCGTGATAAACGGGATTACAGAGAGAAAGTGTTGTAGCCCCACAGCCAGAGAGACCGGCACTTTATCAAATGCCTTAGTATAATCTATGAAGCATAAACATATCTCTTTCTGTTTCTCTATTGACCTTTCTATTAGTGTCCATAATGTATATATTGCATTGTTTGTGCCCTTTCCCTCCACAAATCCATACTGTTCTTCACTAATTTCCATTTTTATTTTCTTTCTGGTTCTTCTCATTATGATTCTGAGCAGAAGCTTAGTGATATGGTTTATGAGGTTAATTGTACGAAAATCTTCACATTCAATTGCTCCTGGTCTTTTTGGTATAGCTATAAATTCAGATTTCAGCATATCACTGGGTAAATATCCACTGCTGTAAATATCATTTAACATTTTGGTTAATATATCTACTCCAAATTCTCCCAATACTTCTAATTCTTCTATTGTGATTTCATCTGGTCCAGCTGTTTTTCCTTTCTTCATATATTTCATAGCGTCAGCGACTTCTTCTTTTAGAATAGGTGGACCTTCTAAGTTACTTTCTTCTGTTAATTCTTCCCTTTCCCCATCATATAATTCTCTTATATACTCATTCCATCCCTTCATTATAGCAGATTCCTCCAATAATATCTTTCCTGTTTTTGATTTCAAACACCCTGTATTCATTCTTATTTTCCCGTCAGCTTACTGATTTGTCTGTGCATATTTTGTGTATCTTTAATGGCATTTAATTCAATTTCTTTGCACTTCTCATTTAACCAACTTTCTTTTGCCTTCCAAAATTTATCTTTTATTTCTTTATTTATCTTAGCGTATTCTTGTTTGTCATTTTTACTCTGTTTTCTTTAGTCCATCAGCATTAAGATTTCTTCATTCATCCATTCTTTCTTAGCTATTTGACTTCTCTTCAGTAATATTTCTTTGCTAGTTTGATGAATGGAGTCCCTTAACATTTCTCATTGTTCATTTATACTCTGTATTTTCCGCTATTGCATTGTACCTATTTTTCACAGTCACTATGTATTGTTCTTGAATTTCTTTATCTACTTTCAGAACCTCTTTATTAAGTCTCATGTTCCTAACCATTTTTCCCTCTCTTTAATCTTACTTTGATTTGTCCACATAGTGGTACATGATCACTATTACAATCGGCGCCAGGCATTATTTTTACATTAATTAGAGCATTTCTAAATCTTTTATTAATTAGTATGTAGTCAATTTGGTTGCGTATTTTCTGATCAGGGCTTTTCCATGTGTATAGTCGTCTTTTATGGTGTTTAAACCACGTGTTTCAAATTATCATATCATTGATATCTGTCCATTCTATTAGCTTTTCCTCTCTTTCATTTCTTGTACCTAAACCATATTTCCCCACTACATCCTCCATTTTCCCCTTTCCTACTTTTGCATTAAAATCCCCAAGTATTATTTTTATTTCCTGTGATCCAATTTGAGCCATCGTCATTTCTATTTCATCGTAAAAGTGTTGTATTTCTTCATCACTACTTCTCGTTGTTGGTGCATATACTTGTATAATATTTATATCTATTTGTTTGCCTTTGATTTTTACGAAAACAACTCTATCTGAAATACACCAGTATCCATTAAGTGACTTGGCTGTTTTTTCGTCAAGTATTATTCCTACACTTTTTTCATGTGTATCACCTCCAGAATAAATTATTGTGTGGTTGTTAGCTATAATTTTGCCCGATCCCTAGTATATTCATTTTCATGCTATGCATTTCTCTCAGAACATTGTTCAACTTTCTTAGCTCATTTAATGTCCTAACATTCCATGTTCCTACACTAAATTTATTTATTTTATTTATGATTTTGCCATCAGTAGCTGGATGACGGTCTTGTGTCACCTGTGGCTCATGACTGTCCCTACCGGACGAGGATGTCCTAAGACAGCCATTAAAGTCGTTCAATAACTCTGATATATGTTTTGCCATGAAGTCTTGGGAAGATAATGTGGTGGTTTCCCCTTGACTTCCACATCCACTTTGTGGTCTTTTAGATGGCAATCTACTGAAGTAAAATTGCCTAGTAAATCACAAACAGCCAATAAATGCTGGCTACGTCCTGTAAATGATATGCAACTAACTGAAATTTATAATAACAATGTTAATATGTCTTCTAAGCTGTGTTTAAACAGGTCTCCGCCTATCTGTATATCCGTCCGCCCGCCCGTCCGCCCGCCCGCCCGTCCGTCCGTCTGTCCGTCCGTCTGTCCGTCTGTCCGTCCGTCCGTCCTTCCGTCCGTCCGTCCGTCTGTCCGTCTGTCCGTCCGTCTGTCCGTCCGTCCGTCTGTCCGTCCGTCCGTCCGTCCGTCTGTCCGTCTGTCTGTCTGTCTGTCCGTGTTTGTTGGCTGGATGCTTTTGAATGACCACTTGCTCCAGGTCGTCTGAGGCCAGGAACGGTCTTGCATGAACCCCAGTGAGGTCGGTGTACAGACATATCTGCCGACCCGGTATCACAGTGCCACCACTGCGGGAACTGTATTGCAGAACTTTAGTTCACATTTCCAAGCTCAGAAATCAGCGGGGTTGGCAAGATTGGTAATGGAACTTCACATTCGTGGAGAGGCAGATGAGGACGTAGGGCAGTCGTGATACAGCACACATACACACACAGGCTGGCTGGGATTAGGACGTAAGGCGGTCGTGATACAGCACACACAGGCTGGCTGGGATTAGGACGTAAGGCTGTCATGATACAGCATACAGCACACGGCACACACACACACACACAGGCTGGCTGGGATTAGGACGTAGGGCGGTCGTGATACAGCATACAGCACACGGCACACACGCACACACACACACACACACAGACTGGCTGGGATTCAGACGTAAGGCGGTCATGATACAACATATAGCATACACAGGCTGGTTGGGATTAGGACGTAAGGCGGTCATGATACAACATATAGCATATACAGGCTGGTTGGGATTATGACGTAAGGCGGTCATGATACAATATACAGCACACACACGGGCCGGCTTAGGAGATAATACCTAGGTTGCTCATGTTTCCTGGACGTGTTTTATTTTTTTCATTGGCAACAGACCCCCAACCCAGTGTTCACGTGGGCTGAATATATTTAATGTGTTTGTTGATGTCTTACCGGCTCTAGGGCAAAGGGATTACGAATGCTATTGGTTTCCTTTACAATGTTATGAATGCCCATAGTTCAGAAAGCAAAGGCCCCTTCCCCGGCCAAATCCGTGAATTTGTTCTGTTCGATGTAGAACACAGCAGGATGTTTACAGCGTACATTTACTAAGTATAATGCGGATAATCCGTGTCAACGTTTTAGAAAATCCTTAATCATGATAGGAATGAACGTGTTTCAATAAGACCCAATGCCTTTACATAGTATACTGTGGTACACGGTATAAACTATATGTTGATTTGAGTTGAGTCGAGCTGAGTTTAGTTGAATTGAGTTGAGCTAAGAACTGACATTATTGCACTCAGGACATTCCCATGCGCGCTCCGTCCCCTCGTTCAACAGCTAGCCAAGAGTCACATTACTAATCGTTCCCATCGCTATATGTTGCTTAAAGGTAATGGACATTTTAAATCACATTGTCTGATGTTAACAGTGCGGGTTTTGGCGGGTGTACAGAAGCGGCCTCATTATTGTTTACTTTAAAAAATTAAAAGAACAATTCGTTAAATAATTGTGTTGAATCAACCACTTCTATTAGCACCGAACAATACATTTATGATTACTTATGAACTGTCTGAATAGCCTCACAGAGTTCCCCAACTGTTATTTCCGCACAAATGTATGAGTGCCGTTGGTTCAGAAAGCAATGACAAACTACTGAACGTAAACTTGCCAAGAAATCACACCCAAAAAATACTGGATTTGACTGCAACGTCCTGTAAAGAATATGCAATTAATCTTTAGCAAAGGGCATAAAGACATCAAAATTAACGTGTTTGTAAAGAAAGCAAATTATTGTTTGGTAGTTCTCATCGCCGGTCTCCCTGGCCTAGGGTGTTAACGTCTTTCTCCGTAATCCCGTATATTCTCGTGATTGTCGTAATCTGCGCGAGAATCAGTAGCGGTTCTCGCCACGTTGGTAACTTAGTGGTATGTGAGCTGGTCGCTCAGAAAGCAGTGGTACACTACTGAGCGTAATCTTGCCTGGTGCATCAACAGCAGCTGAAAAATGCTGGTTTTTACTGCAACGTCCTGTAAGCGATATGCAAAAAAGGTTCTCAGCTGACGCCAATATTAATCCCATTGAACATATAACATTTGCTGTTAGAATTGTAAATAGGTCATGTGTGCATATACAATAACAGCATACCAGCAATAAAGATGTCTTCAAAAGCTAAAGCGGAAGTAATTGCAAATTACTTAGACAAAATATATAGATGTATGTGTGTAACTTGGGGAAATCAGACCACGAAAGAAGAAAGAAAATGATTAAGATTTAGGAAAAAAACAACAACTAATAGACTAGAAGATAAACCAATAAATGCAGCACCAGGAAACTCAAATAACTCAGTTAGATTACTAAATTGCCTGGAAGGACCATAGAAAGAATTACAAAACATTGACATAATTACAAAACATAGAAATAATTACACAATATAGAAATAATTACAAAACATAGAATTAATTACACAACATAGAAATAATTACACAACATAGAAACAATTACAACACATAAATAATGACACAACATAGAAATAATTATAAAACAAAGAAATATTTACCAAACTTGCTAACAAAATTTGGGAGACGAGGAAGCGTAGTGGCTAGACGCCCACCTGCTGGCCCGGTGATTATGGGTTCAATCTGCATCGGGCCGTATTCGCATTTTAAATTTACTTCGAACCCCCCCCCCCCTCGGGTCGATCCAGCTTAACATAGGTATTAATAAATGTCTTGGGAAGTAAACGTGGCGGATATGACCCCGTGACCCACTTAGTGCTGATTGGTTTATACAGAATGCGTCTAGCACCATATACCCGATTCGCCTTAAGGCGCGTACAGGAGATCTTTACTTGTACTTGTAACAACATATGGGAAACTTACAAAAACTTGGAAGGAAATCACAGTTGTGCCAGTGCTGAAAGCGGGAACAGAACAGTAGATTACTTAGTATAGCACCATTTACACGCATTCACGCGTATTTGGGCATATGGTGCACACTCATATTCTTGTAAAACAATCGGCATTGTTTCATGTGGGTATGGTTTGTATTAGCCGAATGCCTTCACATTTTCTGGTCCTCAATTTAGACTAGGTCCAAGGTCCTTTTTTAGACTGGGTCCACCTCCACACTTTAGACTGAGCTCAAGTCCTCGCTTTAGACTGGGCCCACGTCCTAATTAAACTGGGTCCAAGTCCACACTTTAGACTGAGTTCAAGACCTCGCTTTAGACTGGGCCCACGTCCTAATTAAACTGGGTCCAAGTCCACACTTTAGACTGAGTTCAAGTCCTCGCTTTAGACTGGGCCCACGTCCTAATTAGACTGGGTCCACGTCCACACTTTAGACAGGGTCCACGTCCACAATTTAGACTAGGTCCACGTATACACTTTAGACTGTGTCCACGTCCCACATTAGACTGGGCCCACATCCACACTTAGTCAATCCACTGCGCTACCACGGTGGCAGGAGAGCATCTATCCTCTACACTTCACGGTGGCAGGAGAGCATCTATCCTCTACGCTACCACGCGTCAGGAGAGCATCTATCCACTACACTTCCACGGTGGCAGGAGAGAATCTATCCTCTACACATCACGGTGGCAGGAGATATCTATCCTCTACGCTACCACGCGTCAGGAGAGCATCTATCCACTACACTTCCACGGTGGCAGGAGAGAATCTATCCTCTACACATCACGGTGGCAGGAGATATTTATCCTCTACGCTACCACGCGTCAGGAGAGCATCTATCCACTACACTTCCACGGTGGCAGGAGAGAATCTATCCACTACGCTACCATGAAGGGAGGATAGCATCTATCCACTACGCTACCACGGCGTCAGGAGAGCATCTATCCACTACACTTCCACGGTGGCAGGAGAGAATCTATCCACTACGCTACCATGACGGGAGGATAGCATCTATCCACTACGCTACCACGGCGTCAGGAGAGCATCTATCCACTACACTTCCACAGTCGCAGGAGAGAATCTATCCACTACGCTACCATGACGGGAGGATAGCATCTATCCACTACGCTACCACGGTGGCAGGAGAATATCTATCCACTACGCTACCACGGTGGCAGGAGAGCATCTATTCACTACGCTACCACGGTGGCAAGAGAGCATCTATCCACTACGCTACCACGGTGGCAGGAGAGCATCTATCCACTACGCTGCCACGGTGGCAAGAGAGCATCTATCCACTACACTTCCACGGTGGCAGGAGAGAATCTATCCACTACGCTACCATGACGGGAGGATAGCATCTATCCACTACGCTACCACGGCGTCAGGAGAGCATCTATCCACTACACTTCCACAGTGGCAGGAGAGAATCTATCCACTACGCTACCATGACGGGAGGATAGCATCTATACACTACGCTACCACGGTGGCAGGAGAATATCTATCCACTACGCTACCACGGTGGCAGGAGAGCATCTATTCACTACGCTACCACGGTGGCAGGAGAGCATCTATCCACTACGCTACCACGGTGGCAAGAGAGCATCTATCCACTACGCTACCACGGTGGCAAGAGAGCATCTATCCACTATGCTACCACGGTGGCAGGAGAGCATCTATCCACTACGCTACCACGGTGGCAAGAGAGCATCTATCCACTACGCTACCACGGTGGCAAGAGAGCATCTATCCACTACGCTACCACGGTGGCAAGAGAGCATCTATCCACTACGCTACCACGGTGGCAAGAGAGCATCTATCCACTACGCTACCACGGTGGCAAGAGAGCATCTATCCACTATGCTACCACGGTGGCAGGAGAGCATCTATCCACTACGCTACCACGGTGGCAAGAGAGCATCTATCCACTACGCTACCACGGTGGCAAGAGAGCATCTATCCACTACGCTACCACGGTGGCAAGAGAGCATCTATCCACTACGCTACCACGGTGGCAAGAGAGCATCTATCCACTACGCTACCACGGTGGCAAGAGAGCATCTATCCACTACGCTACCACGGTGGCAAGAGAGTATCTATCACTACACTACCACGGTGGCAGGAGAGCATCTATCCACTACGCTAACACGGTGGCAAGAGAGCATCTATCCACTACACTACCACGGTGGCAAGAGAGCATCTATCCACTACACTTCCACGGTGGCAAGAGAGCATCTATCCACTACGCTACCACGGTGGCAGTAGAGCATCTATCCACTACGCTACCACGGTGGCAAGAGAGCATCTATCCACTACGCTACCACGGTGGCAAGAGAGCATTTATCCACTTCGCTACCACGGTGGCAAGAGGGCATCTATCCACTACACTACCACGGTGGCAAGAGAGCATCTATCCACTACACTACCACGGTGGCAAGAGAGCATCTATCCACTACGCTACCACGGTGGGAAGAGAGCATTTATCCACTACGCTACCACGGTGGCAAGAGAGCATCTATCCACTACGCTACCACGGTGGCAAGAGAGCAACTATCACTTCACTACCACGGTGGCAAGAGAGCATCTATCCACTACACTACCACGGTGGCAAGAGAGCATCTATCCACTACGCTACCACGGTGGGAAGAGAGCATTTATCCACTACGCTACCACGGTGGCAAGAGAGCATCTATCCACTACACTACCACGGTGGCAAGAGAGCATCTATCCACTACGCTACCACGGTGGCAAGAGAGCAACTATCACTTCACTACCACAGTGGCAAGAGAGCATCTATCCACTACGTTACCACGGTGGGAAGAGAGCATTTATCTACTACGCTACCACAGTGGCAAGAGAGCATCTATCCACTACGCTACCACGGTGGGAAGAGAGCATTTATCCACTATGCTTCCATGGTGGCAAGAGAGCATATATCCACTACACTTCCTCGGTGGCAGGAGAGTATCTATCCACTACACTACCACGGTGGCAGGAGAGCATGTATCCACTACACTACCACGGTGGCAGGAGAGAATCTATCAACTACGCTACCACGACGGGAGGATAGCATCTATCCACTACACTACTACACCCCCAGGAGGGCATCTATCCACTACGCTACTAGGTCTGGTAGGAAGAGAAGTAGATAAAAACTCCCACAGGCAGTTTCTGTTTTAGTTTTAGTCGATGGATCAACATCACGGCACACGGTTTAACCCATAAGTGCTCCGTTCTCCTCCTAACTCAAGCCTGAGTCTGGAGAAACTCAGCTCAATGCACGAACTCCGTTGCATCGGCGAGGATCCTGCAATACTTTGAGTAGATTTTTAACTCGAAATTTTGCCCGGGCAGCGCCGTTAGGCTACTCTTTTTCGATTTCCAACTGCTAAGGGATTTTTTACGTGCGCAACAATACACATGGGCGTCCGATCTCACTACCCAGAGACCAGGAGAAATTTTATTACTGGAAGTCCAGGTGGATTTCTTAAATAAATCCCGGTCCTCACCGGGGCCTGAACCCGTGGCCTCCAGCACTCGAGGCGGACACCATACCTCGAGACCACTCAGTCCCCCTGTGTTTCTCGAACATTAAACATTTTAACAATTGTCCCAAAGCTATGGGTATGTCCTATGATAGGGCCAGTACATGTAGGCCTGGATGTACGGATGAATAAGTGATCAATCTTTCCCTCATTTAGCAGGCGACGAGCTCACCAGTCGAACCCTCATCCGACAAAGCTCATGAGATTGTAGCGCAGTTTCTTATTAGCGTGGATAAGCTCCCGCTTCACTAACATGACCCTGGAAAAACTACGGACACGGTGGTGAACAAAAGGCTAAAGCATAGCCTAGATATGATTCAGAGCAGAACGACGTACTGTAGACTAAATAATCAAATGGGGACACGAAGTTAAAAGTGGTTTCGGGCAGACAAATAAGATTAGTTGCTGTGTTCATGGGTAGAACCGGAATATGCGATCTGGGTTGAAGAGATAGAGCACTATACACAATTCGGAAAATGTGGACAATATTTTTTCTTTAAAAGAGAGAGGTATAAGTACTTGTATTTACAAAACTTTGTTGCGAAAAGACAATTTGTAGTGAGAGTACATGATGAAAAATCTTTGAATGCGAGAATAAACAGTCTTGCAAATTGGTTAGGTGAAAAACTTTAAGAGTTATATAGAAAGAATGATTGTTAATATCTTGGGATTGTGTGAGACAAGGCAGATAGGAACTGGAGAAATGTACTCAGATGAATATTGAATAATTTTTTTCCAGGAGGGTATAAACATGAAAAAGGTGTGAGTATAGTCTTGGACAGAGAAAGAGCGAAGAAAATAAAATGATATTTGCCCATAGCAGATCGAGTTAGTCAGATTAAGGAGGAAAAATAGCAGATATTACTATCATACAAGTCTATGCACCAGTTGCAGGCGGCACAGAAGAAGAAAGTAATACCTTTTATGAAAGATTTAACATGGTTATAGCAGAGTGTCAAAGCTGTGAAACAACAATTGTACTGGGAGATTTCAATACAAAATTTGGAGAGAAAACAATGCGAGGACGTTGCTGGGAAATATGGCCTTGGAGAGGGATATCAGAGAGGTGGGAAACTGGTTGATGGAACAGGGACATCTCATATGATAATCGGAAAAATCGTCTTTCAGCAACATCCCAGATGCCTATCCATCCATCATCCATCATGTGCCATGCCGGTAGGCGTGGGCGGTCATGTTCTGCCATCTCACTCTATCACTAGAGTCGTGGATAAGCTCCGAGTTCCTGTCTCGACCATGCTACGTGGCCAAGCCATCCAGGTATTTACTTCTCGGTCTTACCTTTGGTCTCTTCTCTTCGATTTTACCAGTTGTCACCAAGTTCTCCAAGTCATTTCTTCACATAACATGCCCAAAATATTTAGACTGTCTACGTATAATGTATCTAATCAGTTTACGATCTTCATTTGTTTCTTGAGGGACTTGTTCATTGGTTTTCCTGTCTGTCCATGGTATTCTTTGCATTTTCCTCAAAACCACATTTGCACAGCCATCTGATGTTTTTCAGCTTGACTGCTTATTGTCCACGCTTCACATCCATACAAAATTACAGGTTCTATGTAGCATTTCAACACTCTTTTTCTTGTTTCAGTTGATATCTTTTTATTGGTCAGCATTTTTTTCATCTTGCAAAAGTCTACCTTCGCAATGGCAATTCTTGTTCTAATCTCTTCAAGGCATCTCCCATCAGATGTTATGACTGTTCCGAGATAACTGTACGGATTCATCTGTTTAAGAATATGCCCATCTACTCATATATCACATTGTGGTATTTCCTTCTTCCCAGTGACGACCATAATCTGTGTCTTCTTAATATTCAGTTATAACCCTAGTTATTCACTGTGTGCAACAACCGCATCTATTAGATTTTGCAGGTCCTGTTCATTGTCTGCAATCAAGACTGTATCATCTGCACATCTAATGTTATTGATGTATCGCCCCCCAATGTTGATTCCTTCCATATCTTCTATATGTCTGAATATATTTTCACTGTACAGAGAACAAAAATCTGGAGACATTACACATCCCTGTCTCTCACCTCTTTTAATAGGCTGATATTGGCCTACATCATTATCAACTCTTATGACAGCTTGTTGTTTCCAATATATGTTTTCTACAAGTCTAAGGTCTTTTCCATCAATTTGTAGATCTTCAAGCATCCTTATCATGTCGACATGTCTCCCTTTATCGAAAGCCTTTGTGTAGTCAATAAAGCAAAGATATAGATCTTTGTTTACTTCTATAGAACGTTCGATTATGTTTCTCAGTATATACACAGCATTTACTGTGCCCTTGCCTTCTACAAACCCACATTGTTCTTCTCCTATTTCAGGTTGAATTTTCTTCCTAACTCTTTGCATGATAATTCTATAGAATTGGAAAAATCCAGGACACAATTTTCATAATCATATTGATTAGATCAGAAATAAACAATTACGATCAATATCTGGAGTTAAGATCTTATTAAACTTTGTTATTTCCCTTAGAGGTAAACGGTGACACTTAATTACAATCAATCCTTAATTAAATTACTCCCCAGTATTGCGTGGGCAAAGGACGTGATGTGGTCGTTGTCTCATATTAATTAACTCCCAACTTCACCCGCCCTTCTCTTACTATACATCTTCTTTGTCCAACCTTTAAGTGCGCGCGCATACACACACGCGCGCGCGCACATACACACATACAGATACCACATGTTACTGTCCTAGCTCATTATTACCTTCTCATTAACGCTAACAATAGCTGTGTGTATCGGATAATCGGGTATGTAAGGTATAGTTGTAAGAATAAAGATACAGTGAAACGTATAGTTGATTGTGTAAGGTACAGTTGTAATAATACAGAAACAAAGTGTATCGGATAGTCGGGTATGTAAGATACAATTGTACGAATATAGAAACAGAGTGTATCGGATAGCCGGGTATGTAAGGTATAGTTGTAATAATACAGAAACAAAGTGTATCGGATAGTCGGGTATGTAAGATACAATTGTACGAATATAGAAACAGAGTGTATCGCATAGCCGGGTTTGTAAGGTACAATTGTACGAATATAGAAACAGAGTGTATCGGATAGCCGGGTATGTAAGGTACAATTGTACGAATATAGAAACAGAGTGTATCGGATAGCCGGGTATGTAAGGTACAATTGTACGAATACAGAAACAGAGTTATCGGATATCCGGGTATGTAAGGTATAGTTGTAAGAATATAGAAACAGGATGTATCGGATAGCAGGGTTTGTAAGGTACAATTGTACGAATACAGAAACAGAATGTATCGGATAGCCGGGTATGTAAGGTGCAGTTGTAAGAATATATAAACAGAGTGTATCGCATAGCCGGGTATGTAAGGTGCAGTTGTAAGAATATATAAACAGAGTGTATCGGTATGTAAGGTATAGTTGTAAGAATATAGCTACAGTGTAACGTATAGCTGATTGTGTAAGGAACAATTGTAATAATACAGAAACAAAGTGTATCGAATAGTCGGGTATGTAAGGTACAGTTGTAAGAATATATAAACAGAGGAATCGGATAGTCGCGTTTGTAAGGTACAGTTGTAAGAATATATAAACAGAGTGTATCGCATAGCCGGGTATGTAAGGTACAGTTATTAGAATATATAAACAGAGGAATCGCATAGTCGCGTTTGTAAGGTACAGTTGTTAGAATACAGAGAGTTTTTTTTCCGGATAGTCGGGTATGTAAGGTACAGTTGTAAGAATATATATATATATATATAAAAGGCACATCAAAAGGGAGCCGCGGTAGTGAAGTTGTTAGACAGTAGACATAGATTCGAATCCGCATCGGGGTGGATGTCTAAAGCTGATCTCGGCAATCAGATAGACCCGGCCTAAAACGGGTTGTAAGACATGTTTAGAAAGTAAGCACGGCCTGCGTGATACTGTCCACATTACCCGTGGAGGGCCGATTGAGCTGTCAAAATATGGGACCAGTACCATATGCCCCTCGCATCTTCAGCCGTGTAAAAGGGTCCCCCTGAGGACATTTGAAGACGTCTTTCACTATGATAGCCGCCGCTTTGGCGATGGGCTTAGGAACGCATTTCGTAATCCCGCACACCGCGTTTGAAACACAACTGCAGCAGACCGCCTTGCGCTGGTCGTCATACAATGGTATTAGTGTCGGCGTTGAGAATGCAGTGACAAACTACTGAACGTAAACTTGCCAAGAAATCACAAACACCCATGGGGTTGACTGCGACATTCTGTGAATGATATGAAACTAACTTGTCCCCCTTTGTGATACCAGAGCACAGTGATAATAATGTGCTGTCCGTTTAGTAACAGTTTATCGCGATAATTATTATATTATGGTAATAACTAATAACACAGTCAATGACAGACTTGTTGGATTTATAATTACATATCAGGTGGCATTAACAATATTTTGCCCCATTCATTGGCACCTTGCCGTCTTGACAGACGATAGTTTGTGCTTTAAAAAGGCATAATAACTTTTAACTATGGCGGTAGCGAGTGTGACTGATAAGGCCAATTTGCGCTGTAAATGTCCGTTCACAGTGGGTGCATGTGAACACGTGGTCATTTCCATCATCATGCACCATCTTACGTCTCAAACGCTTGGTGTGTGACTTTTCTGCCAACACGTGGCGCCCCATGTCTACGCCAACTGACAAGGACTTATAACCCGTAACAGTTGCCTCTCGCTTTGATTCCGAGACCAGTTAAGACCAGGGATGGAGTTATTGCCTCTCCATAGCACAAAGCCTGGGCTAAAATATAGAGATCATGTGTTGCCCATGCAGCATGATCCCTCTCTCGGCCTGCCTAGTTCACTCCAGAGGAAAGGTAACACCCCTACATCTGGAACAAGACAAGCTGCAGAAGCTGCCGGATCAGCAAAGCAATGCTCTAACTGTCCGCCTGTCGGAGCTTCGATCCTAGACCAGTCGCCAACCAAGGCTTAGGGCCTGGTCTGCCCTGCCATGACAATTTTGTCTTTAGCTTGCATTTCCTCGCACCAGGGTAAGGCTTGTACCCTCCCAATTGCGCTCTTCCGCCCGAAGCCGTTGGCACAATGTGGGGTGTTAGGTTTGGTAAGCGCCGCCCAACGCTCGGCGCTAACAGAAACCAGGTAGTACCGTCTACTGTTATACACTAATGCTTATTCGTAAATAAATGTGACAATTTATAGCAGAACATAGGACAATTTTATTTAACACAGCTGTTACAGGAAGAGCTGAAAATAAGAAGAGCTGAAAAAACGACGAAGCGTAATTTCATATTTAGAATCTATTCGATTAGTTATAGTGAGATACGAGAGTAAATAAATTATTTATTTTGAATTCCATTGTCACCAAGTAGATAAAACTGAATTTAAAAACAAAGTTAGCTGCATATCTTTTACAGGACGTCGCAGTCGACCCCATCATTTTTGGGCTTTTTCCTTGGCAAGCCTACATTCAGTAGTTTGCCATTGCTTTCTGAACGACCGGCACCCATATTATTGTATGGAAACAAACGCAAGGCAGTCTGCTGCCAAATCGCCTGCAATTGCGTTCGTAATCCCTACGCCACACAGACATGGAGTGAAAAAGTTAAACTGCGCACACCAAATGGCAAGAATTCGTATAGCCTTTGTAAACCCCTCAATGTCAGCGTCTTTACAACGGGGAAGCGGGTGCGTTAACGATATGATCAATATCACACAGGCCGCCTTTATTTCCCAGAACATTATCTAGCACTCGTTTTAGACCGCGTCAAATTGGAAGCTAGGGTCATTGGCAAAAATCCACGCCTCATTTGTGGATTCGAACACAGGACTACGGGCAGGCAGGCAAGCGAGCTACTCACTGTGACACACCGGTTCCCGGGAAAGGGTAATGGTTTACCAGTCACAACTAAATCAGTGGAGCAGTTTACGTACAATAACCACACTTAGAATAATGAATGGCAGAAATTAAAAAAACACACACAAGCACGCACGCATGCCCGCCCGCACGCACGCACACACACACACACACACACACACACACACACACACACACACACACAGTCGGAGACAACAGTTGGATGCCAAAAATCTCAAAAGTACTTAGATGTTTTCGTTGCCAAAACAAGGACTGATAGGACTGGGCTGCCTCGGATGATTGAACGAACTTCTGGTGCAAAGACACACACATGTCAGTCCTAAATGATGTTTTAATGTGACCACGACGCTAGATCCCAAAGACAAGTGAGTGTTTTTATGCATAGTTGCTCGCTCTAAACATCGATGTACTGTCAGCAAAGTCAAATGATGATTATGAGTTCCAACTAGTTTTACTTTGTTTTCGCAGGGAAATATAACCACTTCCCATGTGGAGACTTTGTCTGCTTGCTGTTGAAGTGTTTTTGCCAGATGAAATAATGATTAAAACAACGAACAATTGACTGTCACCACGAATAGACAAAACACATAGACTTCTAATGTGACACATCAAGACAACATAGTTAGTGTGTGAATTGGTTGTGAAATGTGACACTGCTCATTGTTCATGATTCATACCGATACAGGACTGCAGAGGTTGTGTAGTGTCTCAGCCGTTTGCATTTACGTTTAGTGGATATCGTATTACTGATAACAATTCACAAAGTGACAGTTGTTTTTATGCATGGGGAAGATGTGTTAGGTTACTTGTGATTACCTGCTGTAATATTTAGAGTGGTAGTTGAAATAAGCAAGAGATGGAGTATGAGGGAGATATACTTACTGCTACTCACGCCTTGTTACGTGTTCACAAGTGTAGAGAAGCATTGCTCTCCCATCGTTTGAAAACTGTTTTCTTTTGAGGAGGGGGTAGTATAACATGCGTGTGTTTACGAAAAACTGGGGTGAATGGACGAGTTAAGAATTTTATAATACTATCAAGGTTAACTGGGTCAGAGAAGAATGTGCGGATCTTCAACAAACGGGTAGTCCCAGACAAGGTGATGGTTAAGGCACGTACACATCAATACAAATCGTCAGCTAATGGGGGAAAGTCTCTAAACAAGTGGTTAGGAGATCACGTACTGGTCTAGATTAAAATGCTTGATGGGAAGGTGAATCGTGATAGACGACGAAGGGACAAAGAAAACCCAGAAAGGTAATGTTGGAGGAATTTAGAATGGGGTTAAAAGGGATTAAATTGTGTTCCTTGGGAGGTCCGGGAAGAGTAAATAAAAATATAAGTCTGGGTTAATTAAGGGAGTTGAGTTGTGGCGGAGTAGGGACAACTCCTCCTGGTGTGTTTAAAACAGTGGAGTTCTGAGTTCTGGATCAGGGAGGGGAGCTGAGAAGAGATTCAGAGGAGGTGGATAGATTCACGGACGGAAAATAGTCTGTAACAGTGTATTGTGCGAAGCCAATAGACGGCAATAGTGTGGTCGCAGGAGCTTACTGTGTTACATGATAATCTGAGTGTGCTGGACATGTGCAGATGCAATCTAGATATAGTTCACTGTTGAATGCTCCTGAAGAGTGTTATAGCATCGAGTTTGTTTCGAATTAAAATATTATGTGCGCTGGCTAGTGTTCTATATTGATTCATCGTTGTTGATCAGTCGTCTGACACAATATTCACATTGACATCCTCTAGATACAACCACAGCCACTTCTTTATGTCTATAACTTTGTGACACTCCGATTTCTCCGTTATAAGATCTGAAAAGCCCTCATATGAAGAAAAGCAAATGACACATGATGCGTTGCTTGGGACAGAAAGAGTTTAACACATAGTTTATGGAATAAGACTTTAACAAGGAAAGTGAGAAACATAGTTCTTAAGAGTTATATAGAGATATTTCCAACAGATGGAATCATTGACAATGTGAAGATTAGTGAAATTACTTGGAAACAGCAGCAAATATGAGGTTCTATAGCAGAATGTTGAGGACACCTTTTATAAATCCAATTTTAAAAATGAGAAATAAGGTTAACTTGGAAAGAAACTAAGTCAGTAGAAGAACTGTTTACTTGTATTAAAAGTAAACAATCGGCAATCTTTGAACACGTTATGAGAAGGGGGAAGCAAAAATGTTGCGATATCAGTAGCGTTGAAATGAGGTAAACAAGGGAGCGTCATAGAAAGCAGATACGAGAAAACTTAACATCGTGACCTTGAGTGCCATGTATCGGCATCGACTGGCAGAACGGGAAACGGCATGTCCCGAACAATCATGACCACCAACGCATATAGTGTACGCTATAAGTATAAAATAATTGACACACAAGTGCTGGTGTTAATAGATCACTCATCACGACAAACTTCCGGATTTCCAGTCCAAATATAGCGGATAGGCGGGCGATCCGTTAGGGCCTTGGGGTAGTATTGTTTTATTCTTACCACTGTTTGCTCACGCGGTTTCTTTATTTGGACTTGTAATACATGGTTCCGTGGCACAGCTATTGAGTTGAGTGCTTGATGCGACACTGTGAGCTGTGGGTTTAAAGCAGAATGTGTGTTTTTTTTTAAAATTATTATTCCTCATCTATCGCTGGTTGCTTATGTTATGAATTGCATGTTCAGAAAAAATGACGGATGGCCAGTTCCTGAGCTACTAGTTTGCCTTATGCAGTAATGCGTGTGCAACTGTTGGTTTTCTAGTGACTGCAGCTTTCACCGACGATGAACTGTAGTTCTATGGCAGACTGTTGTGTTGACATTCTAGCAGCGTCTTTATATGTGTGTGTGTGTGTGTGTGTGTGTGTGTGTCTCTGTGTCTCTGTGTCTCTCTGTGTGTGTATGTGTGTGTGTGTGTGTGTCTGTCTGTGTGTCTGTGTGTCTGTGTGTCTCTGTGTGTGTGTGCGTGCGTGCGTGCGTTCGTGTGTGTGTGTGTGTGTGTGTGTGTGTGTGTGTGTGTGTGTGTGTGTGTGTGTGTGTGGGTGGGGACTGCTTTCTGTGTCACTTTTCACGAAAATGGATAGTTAACTAACTAACTAACTAACTAACTTCTAACTAACTAACTAACTAACTAACTTCTAACTAACTAACTAACTAACCAACCAACCAGTCAACCAACCAACCAATCACCAACCAACCAATTGATTTAGCGGTTATGAAGATACGCTGACTATAGCATGCGCCCGGTCGAAAGGATCGTTGTCAGCTCTCACCGTCCGTTACAAGAGGGAAAGACTAACCACCGATTCCTGCCTGCACTCGTCTGATAGCCCTGAGTGTTCACATACCCACACCAGGTTCTTGCTACGGGACTTGTTTTTGTATTTTACATCAAGAAAAGAGATGGAAAGGAGAGGCTAGATTTACGTGGGGAAATACGAGTTGACGAGAGAGGCAGAGAAAGACGGAGAACAATTTACGTGGAAAGTGTCAGTAGCTAGCCAACAAACAATAACGTAGTAACATCGACTTCATTAAGATATAGGGCAGCGAGGATTGGGAAGTCATGATCGCCAGTGTTTCCTCCATTTTAGGTCTTTGAAGCATAAGTGCTTCTTTATGTGAGGGGGCTTCAAATGAAAACCTTAACAGTGTGTTAGAAATAACAATAACCATGCCAATATCTTGTAACATGTTGACATTGTTGCTAAGGATGTCACAAGGGTTAAGCACGTGGCATCACGGTGCAGACGAACATCGCGACGTCATAAGGACAGTATAAAGATGACCTCCCAACCTTTGACATGCACCAAAGAGGAGCAGGGTTCTGTTTTCCGTGTTTTGATCAGTGACGGGGTGAAACCTATAGAAATTAATCGGTGATAGAAGGTCCAGTATGGTGATGCATGCATGTCAATCCAGCAAGGTATAATTGGAGTAGGAAGTTTCAAAACAGCGTGGTTTCTGTGAGAGACTATTCACGACCGGGTCAGGCACACCAAATAGTGACCCAGGATGCATGTTAGTCGATTTTTCTTCAGAAATCCAACAACTCTATCGGAGGACTTGCATTGAACGCTGTTATGACTTCATCGAAAAATGATACATTTCTTCTTCAGAATATATTCACACACACACACACACAAACATTTATTGTTTTCATTTGAAGCCCTCTGGTATGTTCCCGAAATCTCCTTATTGTCTATGTAGGATTTCGTTAAGTAGTTGATGTACATTTGAATATCTCCTCGTCCTTGTACGGTAATCCATGAAATGTACCCACAGATCACGGACTGAGAACTGCTAACAAAATACAAACACGCACTTGCTAACATTTTTGTGCGGTAGATAAATACACTGACTCATTGTAGTAGGTCAGGCATAACTAAAAGTCTACAAAAACACTAGAAAAATGTAGTTATACAAAGTTGAACACGGAGAAACATGAAAGCGATGCATTTATACCTGTGTAAAAGAAAACAACAGACAGGCGTGTATTTTAATATTTATGATCTCTTCGTGTTTATGCTGGTCTGTATGTACTGATAATGCATGCCTCTATATTATTTATTGCAGCTTCATTGTGTAGCACATAAGCTATGTGACATAAGCAGACATGGATACTAACAGCGGCGGTCATATTGTGTAAGTTATGTTTATGTTACTTCTCTTCCCTTGTCATTGTATCATAAACACGGGTCTTTTCACTCTTTAAACTCTATTTAATGAGTAAATAAACGATAACGAGAAGTGGAATGGGTAAGTTCTGCAAGAAAACAGCAAGTGACAGGTTATCGTCTCTTTTAAGCTAGAGTCTAGATCTGCCAAGGGTTTATACATCGCCGGAATGTTGTCATTGCATTATAATACAACATATCGGCTACAATATTAACAATTGTTAAGTCATAATTGTGACACACCCCTACTTCCTATTTTCCGCCATCTATTTTTGTTTGATCCACACCTGCTTTTTATTTGGAACAGAATCTGTTAAATTGCTTGACCGTAGTCCGTTTCTAGATATGCAAGTGCTTGTTTGCTTACTAATTGTCCATGATTCACAGTCATGGTTTGTTGGTTCGTTGGTGCATCCTCTGCTGAGAGGGGCGGGGGAGGGGTTTGGGAGGTGACCCAACTCTCAATTCATTGCTTTGAGTGGTGCGGGTGGGGCTGGTTTCCATCTCTCACATCCAAGGCATTGACGTTCAAGTCTTTTAGCTATACAAACGGCGTCATCTATCGAAATGAGACTTTTTTTCTGACTCGATACCAAAGTGCATCTTCACGGGAACTGTGCTACAGAGCCCCCTTCCCCTCTTCAAGCTCATTAACCAGGTGGATGTGCAAGCTGATATTCCATCCATCCATCATGTGCCGTGCCGATAAGCGTGGGCGGTCATGCTCTGCCATCTCACTCGATCACCAGAGTCGTGGATCAGCTCTGTGTTTCTGTCTCGACCATGCCACGTGGCCCAGCCATCCAGGTATTTACTTCTCAATATTCTCTTCCCTTCGATCCTGCCAGTTGACACCAAGTTCTCCAATCCATTTCTTCTAATAACATGCCCAAAAATGTGACTGTCTACTTTTAATGTCTTTAATCAGTTTACGATCTTCATTTGTTTCTTGAAGAAATTGTTCATTGGTTTTTCTGTCTACCCATGGTATTCTTTGCATTTTCCTCAGAAACCACATTTCCACAGCCATAAGGTGATTTCAGCTTGTCTGCTCATTGTCCACGCTTCACAACCATACAAAATTGCAGGTTCTATATAGCACTTCAACACTCTTATTCTCGTTTCAGTTGATATCATTTTATTGCTCAGTATGTTTTTCATCTTGCACAAGGCTACCTTCGCCACGGCAATTCTTGTTCTAATCTCTTCAAGGTATCTCCCATCAGATGTTATGACTGTTCCGAGATAACTGTATCAATTCACTTGTTTAAGAATGTGTCCATTTACTTTGTGGTATTACATTGTGGTATTTCCTTCTTCCCAGTGACGACCATAATCTGTGTCCTCTTACAATTCAATTCTAACCCTAGTTGTTTACTGTGTGCAACAACCGCATCTAATAAATGTTGCAGGTCCCCTTCATTGTCTGGAGTCAATACTGTATCATCTGCATATCTAATATTATTGATGTATTGCCCCCCTCCCACCCCCACCCCACCCCAATGTTGAGTCCTTCTATGTGTTCTATATTTCTGAAAATATTTTCACTGTACAGGGAAAAACGATCTGGAGACATTACACATCCCTGTCTCACACCTCTCTTAATAGGCTGACATTGACCAACTTCATTTCAATTCTTATGGCAGTTTGTTGTTTCCAATATATGTTTTATTTTCCCAAGTCTAAGGTCGTTTCCATCAATTTGTAGATCTTCAAGCATCCTTATCACCAGAAGCTGATATTGGAGCATCACATCTTCGGAGAAGGATATAAAGATGTAACCATATCATAATTCATCACGGGACCGACGTACTAACTGAGGAGATTAGACTTAACTGATTCAATCATCTCATCTCATCTTGTTCCTCTTGTATCGTGTAGTATCTAGGTGGAGTATAAACAGCGGGAGCGTGTCTGTTTATGGGCTTCATGTGTCGAGGTTCAATGCCGAACAAAACAGGTTTGGATCAAACATGTTGTTTGTCCATCACGAATGATGATGACCATTCATTTCATCCAGTCGGGTTGAAAGTACGGAGCCATGAGTTCTAAGATGGTTGATTAGGCCTATTTTGGCTCGAAATTTTCTTTGACAATGTGGGCAAAGAGTGCTTGACGTTCCAGGAGGAGGATCTCCTGCGGTGGCTTTTATATCCAGCCTTTTCTTCGCAGCTCTTGCAGTCCTGGTTGCTTCAAACGTGACTGCACCCTTGTGTAATGATGTACACCACGAATTACGCGCTTTAGCAGCAGTCTCCAAGGTGTCAAGATGAATTCCAAAAGCTTTCAGTGAGATTTTCAGAGTGATTTTAAAGCGTTTCCTCTGGCCGCCTTGGGAGCGTTTACCACAACGCAGATCGCCGTAAAAAAATTGTTTAGGGAGCCTGTGATCTGACATGCGAGTTAAGTGACCAGCCCAGCGAATCTGATTTTTCATTAGTATAGTGTGGATACTGGGCATGGACGCTCTTTCTAGAACTTCTGTGTCTGGGACCTTCTCTTGCCATTTAATCTTCAATAGCTTCCTAAGGCAGACTGTGTGGAAGTGGTTTAATTTCCTAGCATGTGGCTGATAAACAGTCCATGTTTCAAAAGCATATAGCAGTGTGGATAATACAACTGCTCTGTAGACTTTCATCTTTGTTTGCAGGCTTATTCCATTTCTGCCCCATACATTCTTGTACAATCTGCCAAAGGCCGCACTGCCTTGGAGATTCTTACATTCACTTCGTCATTAATTGTGGCAGCTTGTGACACATTGCTGCCAAGATAGGTGAATTTGTCTACAACACTTAGTCTATGGCCATTCACCTTGATATTCGGCGCGGTGTGATTATCCCCTGGAGCTGGCTGGTACATAACTACAGTCTTCTTCAAGTTGACATTGAGCCCAAAGTTGGCACAGGCATGTGAGAGAGCTGAAACATTGTGTTGCATGTCCGCCTCTGAGTTGGCGTATAGAGCGCAGTCATCAGCAAACAGTAGTTCTCTGACGGTGTCGTTGTTAGTTTTGGTTTTGGCTTTCAGCTTTCTAAGATTGAACAACTTTCCACCCATGCAGTAGTTGATGTCTATTCCAATGTCATTGTTCTCGAAGGCATTCGTCAGCATAGCTGAAAACATGAGGCTGAACAGTGTGGGCGCCATGAAACATCCTTGCTTCACTCCATTGGTGACAGGAAAGAGCTCAAACATACCAAACATAGTGCACAATCAAATGAACAAGCCGTATAATGCGAATCTGCATCCATTGAGCATTAAAATTTCGGAAGATACCACGAATAAATACAAATAACACGATGATCCACGTGTGGCGATATATAGTCCTTCTAGAGGAATGGAAGGCCACATAGCCTTCAGCATATCTCATATGTGGAAAGAATGAGATTGTGGGGGAACGGCGGGGGTTCTGGAAGAATCTCAAAACTGAGAGGGAAGACTAGGAGAACGTTTAATCAGATGGCGGTGGAATGATTAGTAGTATGAATCTTCGCTGGCTGTTGAAAGAGAGGATGGAGCGCGTATGGGAATGTCCTGAGTGCAGTGATGTCGGTTCTTAACTCAACTCAACTCCTTCAGCACTGAATCAGTTAAGTATGTGATGTTTCCTCCACAAGCTTGAGATATTTCACTGTCAGAGACTGCAACCCAGTGCTCGTAGCCATATGTTTGGTGCAGGAGAGCTTGGCATATGATACCAAAACATCCAGCTTAAGAATGGAGGTGGAGGCAGTCAGTGCAGCTTTCCGGTGGATGGAGAATACGATACACACACACACATCGTGACTGTAACTGACTCAGAAAGCATGCTGAGTAGGGTGAGGACAGGCAAGCTTCGTACAGAGTGGCTTGCTTCGCTTCGGAAGTCACGGGTGACAAGCATCGTCTGGATCTTTTCTCCGACTCATGCTGGTGTGCTGGGGAATGAACAGGCAGACAGATTGGCTGGCTCTGCAAAACTTGGTGGAGTATTGATGCATGATAAGGCAGACGTGGTTGCGGCCTTGTGGAAGCACGTGTACACTACGGAGGAGCAAATGGATCACCATGGTCTGGCAAGAATGCGACAGCGAGGAGTGACGAGGGAATCTGGCCGATGCTCAACGCTTAGAGGAAAGGTGAGACGCACATATAATCAGATTGCTACTGGTACTATTGGGGTTGGAACTCTTCGTTGGCTTATGTGGATGGGGACGGAGCGCTTATGGGAATGCCCCGAATGCTGTGATGTCGGTTCTTAAATCAATCAATCAATCAATCAATCAATCAATCAGAAACGGCCATTAAATATTAAGGTTGATTGCAACGTCCTGTAACGTACATGCAACTGACTTTTATTGTGTACTTTCTGACAACACTGTAGTTATATCTCCAGCAACAACTGTGTGAGCTTTCGTACTTGTACAGGCTCACAATAATTCTCAATAACGGTGTTATCTTATAACATTTTAGATTTGTTATGCGATAATTTTCCCCATTCCGCTGTGTTTGTTTTCTTTCATCGTTGTCAACATGAACTGCCTTGCCAAGTGGCGCAGGCGTTCATGTCTCCCCACTTATCTCGGCCCTTGGTGTACTGGATCAATTTCATTGGTGCTGATGCCTCTGTCCGTCTTAGACCATCCTGCACACGTTCTCTCGGTCTCCCTTCGCTTCTCTCATTGATCTTTACAGTCGTTACGATGTTTTGGAATGTCTCTGTTCTAATTATATGACCAAAGAAAGCTGTTTCTCTCTTTCTTACATACATAATGTTCTAGTTTCATTAGCCTCTTCCAGGCAATCGTTGTCAGTTACTCTGGTAGTCCAAGGTATTCGCAACATTCGCCTAAGGAACTACATCTCCGTTGCTTCCCAGGGCTTCTTTATTTGATTGAAAATGAAAGTCTGTGAAAATATAATTAGGGAGCGAAGTGTTCGTGGGAAACTGAGAAGAGGAAAGCCACAACTTAGATAGATTGTAGATGTGATGGATAATTTACACATGGTAGCAACAGAGACAGGTGATATGGCTTATTGTAGAGAGAAATTTCAAAAGAATCATGGGAGGCGACGGTGTGCTTACGACAAACCACTGGATGGCGGGAAACACAAATAGATAGGTATGTGTAGCTCCTGCAAGGTCTCCCTGGCCTAGGAATTAACGTCTTTCTCCGTAATCCCGTAAATTCTCGTGAGTAACGTAACTTGTGCGAGAATCAGTAGCGGTTCTCGCCGCGTTGGTAACTTAGGGGTTGTGAGCCGTCGCTCAGAAAGAAATGGCAAACTACTGAGCGTAATTTTACCTAGTACATAAACAGCAGCTGAAAAATGTTGATGTTGACTGCAACGTTCTGTAAGGGATTTTTACAAAAAAGAACCTGCGAAAATATGAGACATACTAAACACGGACACAGTGTACACACCTTACAACGGACTCAATAATGGTGAACACAAATCGAGGACATAATTCAAAGACAGATAAGAAATGTTATATATGGGAGATTTTGTGAGAATGAAACCCTGTCGTGCACAACTCCCTGTCTACAGTCAAATACGCTCAAGATACAGGGCTAGAGACAAAAAGCAAATCAGATGGTTAGATTCTATCAGACGTGTACAAAAATTTAGCTGCATGTCCTTTACAGAACGACGCAGTCAACCGGAGCATTTATTGGCTATTTGTTATTTGCTAAATAATTCTACGTTCAGTAATGTGCCACTGTTTTTTTTTTTTTAACGGCTGACACGCATACCATTGTGAAAATCAATGTAGAGCGATCGGCTCTCAGATCGTATGCGGCTGATTTCGAGCCTGGTATGTCAGGTTATTGAAACTGTGTTTACTACCCGTGGGGCACATACAGAGACAAGCATGTACTGTACAAGCACAAACTCAACGACAGGCCAGGCAAGTTTTGCCCTAAGTTGAAAACTAAACTTCAATTTTCCACAGTCACCCTCAGCATCACCATCATCAACACGATCATCGTCACCTTCAGCCATGCCGAGCTGCGTCAACAACCAACATCATGGCATTCGGGATATTGCTATACCTACACCACCCTCATCTTCAACAGCCAGTGACGAATCTTTACACTGATAATACCAGTTGTAGTCTGATTATGTGTCTGTCTGGACTTTCCTCGTAGTATGAGTGTCGGCCAGATCCTCTGGTCACTCCCTGCAGCTGCATTCTCTCAAGGCCATGACGATTTAACTGTTCTTCCACTTTATACAATAGATATCAAAGCACCGTGACCATATCTGTCTTATCGTGCACCAATACCCCACCCAGCGGAGAAGACCCAGCCAGTCTGTCCGCCTGCTCGTTTCTCACCACACCTAGGGAAAAGATGCAACAGGTGCTCCCTATCTGTGATCTTGTCAATTGAAGCATGTCACGCTGAACAAAGCTGCCATGACGGAAGCGAAGCCTGTGCAGTCATGGTTCGCCAGCCCAAGCGATGACCAGAGAGAGAGAGAGAGAGAGAGAGAGAGAGAGAGAGAGAGAGAGTTGAGAGAATGAATGAGTGAGAGTGTGTGTATGAGAAAGAAAATGAGAGAGAGATAGTCAAAAATAGATGATAGATAGACAAAGAGATAGGGAGAGAGAGAGAGGGATAGAAAGTGAGTGAGCGAGCGAGCGAGAGAGAGAGAGAGAGAGAGAGAGAGAGAGAGAGAGTTGAGAGAATGAATGAGTGAGAGTGTGTGTATGAGAAAGAAAATGAGAGAGAGATAGTCAAAAATAGATGATAGATAGATAAAGAGATAGGGAGAGAGAGAGGGATAGAAAGTGAGTGAGCGAGAGAGAGAGAGAGAGAGAGAGAGAGAGAGAGAGAGAGAATCAGAGAGAAGGAGATAGAATGAGAGAAAGAGAAAGAGGGACAGACAGACAGACAGACAGACAGACAGACAGACAGACAGACAGACAGACAGACAGGCAGGCATACGGACGGACAGAGAAGGAGAGAGAGAGAGAGAGAGAGAGAGAGAGAGAGAGAGAGAGAGAGAGAGAGAGAGAGAGAACTTGTATTTTTGTCCCGGCCATTCCGTGCTACCAAGTCATTTTTTGAGCAGGTGGCTAATTGAGCTCATCAGGAGTCGACAGATGGTGGTTAATGTCATGTATATTATGAATGTAGATTATTATCGATAGTCTCACAAAGCTTAAACGCATATATGAACCACAAGCCGCTATATTTTGACTCTTTCACACTTTTGCTGGCTGCTATTTACCCGTCTAGCTGTCTCTCCCACACCCCCACCCACCTCCCATTCCTTGTAGTGTGGTCTTAGACCGAAGAGAAGATTCCGACAAGTTCAACGGAAGACGGAAAGACTGCATAAAAAAAGTCGACCCGATGAGGAAGAAATAGACAAAATGGCTCGTTGTCGCTGGGCAGTTCCAAGACTGGTCCCAGAAGAAGTCTATTTTCCTTACAGCGGCACAGTAAAACAACAGGTAAAACTGGCAGCTGATCAACACTGGTAGAAGTCAGCAGGTTTAGTTAGTTGTGCTACACCATCCTTTGAAGAATAATAATCCCCCAGCGCTTTCTCGAACTTGATAGTAAAAGAAAGTCACAAAAGGATATAGAAACCAACTTTCGTCCTACTCGCTCACTTGTATAGGTTAATACTGTTGTATTTAAAGGACAATCAACTTCACTAATATTAAAATTTCAATAATAGCTATAATGCAGACATTATTCTTTTAATTTTGAAAATTTAAATTAATAACGCCCAGATGGAGATCAGAAAATTTATTTAATGGATTAATCATATAATGTTCTCAATAACCACATTGGCGAATACCACTTATGTGGGTTGTAAATTTACATCATGAAAGAACAATTCACAAGCGTCTAGTGAATAGTTGGTGCGGGAAGTGTTGTTATACTCAACTTGCAATTTTGGTTGCCAAGATGATCGTCTACAGCTCTCTGTCAATGTTTCTCTCCTCTGCTTCTTCTCTAGAAGTTGACAGTCAGGGGTGCTGCACTACGCTGTCAATCGTTGGTTGTATGAGTGCTACACACTGTTCTTATTATTGAATTTTAATATTGTTCCTGTACTACCGGGGTAGTCTTATTGAATTTAGATGGGCTGTTGGTTAGCCTTATTACTGTACTGTCTCTTTACAGTCTAAGCAACTATTTAATGTTCTTTGTGCTGTTGGTTACTATGCTTTAAACATATAGGCACTTGCAAATGATTGCTTAATTCGGATAGCACTGTTACTGATCCAGATAGTATTATCTTTGTACGTAGGTACGTTGGTATTATGGTGATTAAGGTGTAGGTGGTCCATAACAATGAAATAAACTAAAGAAAAACAACAACTGGTGAGTTGCGGGTATGGAATTAATCTTCCATACTTCTCCTAACCCTCTGCTTATGATTATCTTTTCATATGGCAGGGGTATCTGATTTTCCTTAGAAGGTATGCTTGTCCTTTAAAGAAAGGTGGTTCACACGACAGACTGATGCTCTTTCATAGTTACGTAAGAAACACAAATATTGTACTGCATAACAGTGACGTAAAATAATCGCGAACTAGCGTAAGTATTCAACATAGAAGCGAATTTTAACAATTCAAACAAAATTTAAACAAAAGAAAGAAAGAACACACACACACAAACACACACACACAAACACACACACACACACACACACACACACACACACACACACAAGAGCTTACTATCAGACTTAAACGCGCGCTCTCTTAAGTCACTTATTAACTAGCTCTTGCATTCCTTCCCAAAATCTCGCACTTTTATTTGCTGTGTCTCTCATCTCATCTCATCATGTTCCTCTTGTACCTTGCGGTGTCGAGGTGAAGTATAAACTTCGTGAGAGTGCCCGGTTATGGGCTTCGTATATCGACATTCCCATGGATTCTGTTATTCCCTCCGTCCAACGTTTACGTGGTCGGCCTCTTCCTCTGTTTCCATCTGGTCTGTACATCATTGCTTGTTGTGGCATGCTGTTGACTGGTAGCCTACTTGCATGGCCAAACCATTTGACTTGCTGCTTTCTAATAAAATCTAGAGCAGCTTTAACCCCACTTTAGTCCTGATTTCTTCATTTCTGATCTTATCTCTTCTTGATACATTGAGTATTCTTCTCAGGAACCTCATTTCTGTTGTTGTGATTTTTCTTTTCTCTTTTTCTGTCATTGTCCAGGTTTGGCATTGGTAGCACAGAGTTGGTAGGAAGATTGTGTTGTAAAGTGCTTTCTTAGTAGTTATTGATACATGTTTGTTCTTTAGTATTGGTGCCATTTGTCCAATGAGTTGATTTGCCTTATTGCACCTATATTCGATCTCGTCTTCTCAGTCCGTTTATACTTCTTAGTTTTTCTACGAGCAGTATGAAGATCCCCTGCCGGCTTGCTAGGCCAGTCGCAGGTTTAGGACACTAATCTGACCACAGGGAATCCATCCCCTATGGCGAGCCATAGCCCCGTTAGCCCATGATCTCGCGGTCATGGTTGCCCGGTCTGCACCACGTGGAGGTGGGGGTTGACTTGTGTAGTCTGCGGGTCATCGGCAGGCTACTAATTTTCGCTCTTCACCCCTCCTGGGAGAGGCTAGCCGATCCTAACCCTGCTGGCTGCAGGGCCAGGCGCATTCCACACCTTACAGACCTCTTGGTCGACAACTGGTCATGGATCGACGCTCCGACAGGTGGACAGTTAGTGCATTGCTTTGTTGATCCGGTAGCTTCTGTAGCTTGTCTTGTTCCAGATGTATTGGTGTTACCTTTCCTCTAGAGAAGCGGTTCCCAAGCTTTTCAAGCAGAGGGACATATCTACTATTTTCGGTAGTTAAGTGGGATACAACGTTATAAAATTATAAAAGTCTTGCTATATCATTCTTACCTTAACTTTCTTAACGTTCGTCAACTGTCAACTTTAATTTACTGCCAATATAGTACCTTGCGGTGTATGGCAGAGGGGTCTTTGAGCCTGAGGGATTACGACCGCCTGACTAGTGCAGTCGCCGCGAACTGTGTAGGGTAGGATTTTCTTTTTGCCCCAGACAGAAAAAAATTCCACACCTTACCGAGGGATCGAACCCGGGTCTCCCAAAAGAGAGTCCAGCGTTCTAGCCACTCGGCCAGCCGCTTTCGTCAACAAACTTCTAAAACTTTAAAGGCAGTCAATGTCATTACTACACTGTGGTCATTTTTTGGTTTAAAATCAAAAGTTCATTTAACAATAAATTTTTAATCAATTTAGAAAATTGCTATTAATGTAATTAATTTACAGTTGTAACTGTTTTTTTTATAACCAGTTACTTTAGTTCAGATGCCAGTTTATTAATGGCTGGGCACAAATCTGTCGTGCCCAAAGTCATAAGCGCCGCTAGGTTACTGTCGGTGAGTCTTGGACGTTGCTTGTTTTTTATAACGGTCATTGCGGAAAGTGACTGCTCCCATCTGTAAGTAGAACCAAAACGACAAATTTATCTCTGGGCGAATGCACGCAAGTGTTCAAATTGTTCGACAGGCAATAGTCGCCACAATGAAATCATATGATGAGCTGAAGGTGAAGCAGGCAGCTCCAGAAATTTACATCTCAGTGCAGAATTGCATTTCAAATCAATTACTTCGTGCTGAAGGTTTCGCTGTAATTGACGGGGCTTGGCATCAGGAAATAAGAATGGATTTATGAAGAGGGCAACATTATCCTCCTCTGTTGTGAACTCTCGAAATCTCGACTGAAAGATATCTAGAAGACCTTCAACTTTTACTTTGTACTGTAACAAGTCACATTTCTTTTTCACCACAAGCGTCTTCAGGGTTGGAAACGCCTCTAAAGTCCCTCCAGTCAGCTGTCCAATAAACAGTCGTTGTCTCATTTTAAATGAAGAAATGACATCGCACAAATTTGTGAATAGTTTGTTTTTTTCCATAGATATTCGCATTTAAAGATTTTAAATGAGACGTGATGTCCATCAAAAATGCCAGGTAATTAAGCTAGTCATCGTTCAGCAGACATTCCCGTTCTGTAGGCAATTCATTTATTTCAGACAGAAACAGATAGACACTATTTTTCAAGGCCAGAAACGTGACATAACTTTACCTTCAGATAGCCATCTGACATCACAGTGTAACAATAGCTCACCGTAGTCCTCATTCAGGTCTGATAGAAACTGTCTGAACTCACGTCTGTTCAGCGGCTTACTTCGAATTTTGTTCACACATCTCATAACAGCATCGATGACATGTTTCAGATTTAAAGTCTTTCCACAGAGCTTCTTGGTAAATGATACAATGATATTTTAATATAGTGCGGCCAAGAAACTGTTCCAATAATGCTAGACATCCAGACTTTTTACTCCGTCAAAGCCTGAGCACCGTCGGTGCATACGCAGTGCAATTTGGCCCATTCTATATTGTTTTTCTCTGCACACAACTTCAGAGTTTCAAACAGATAAGTCCCTTTGGTAATTGCATGCATCGATTCGAGTCCTAGAAGTTATTCAATGACTTCAACTGTCATTTAAAACTGTCATTTACTGCCAATATAGTGCGGTGTATGGCAGAGGGGTCTTTGAGCCCAAGGAATTAAAGGCCGCCTGGCTAGTGCAGTCGCCGCGAACTGTGCAGGTTAAGATTTTCTTTTTGCCCCGACAGAAAAGAATCCCACACCTTACCGAAGGATCGAACCCGGGTCTCCCGAAGGAGAGTTCGGCGTTCTAGCCACTCGGCCAGCCGCTCTCCGATGTTTGACTTCAACATTATCGTTTATTGCTGGAACAAAAACTGCGACCTGAGCTGTGTCAGAAATGTCAGTGGATTCATCCATTGCCAATGAATAAAACTTTACAATTTACAAAATCCGCAAATTAAGCAAACTGGTTTACCACTATGGCTAGGCATAAACATAAATTTATCCGTCCAATCGTCGTTGAATTCACGACAAGCAACTTCTTCATATTTTCGCTTTTTACTATTCTTTTATTTTAGATTTTCACACACATGTTTATCGGCTTTAACGGTACATTTTTATTTGGAAAAAAAAATAAATCTAATTTCAACACAATACTACCGACCCTGCTAAACAGTTGTAACAGACGACAACATGGTGCCTTGCACACTCTGATTGGTCGACAAGGCTGGGATATGGGAACTTCGTAACGTTTCGTTGTGAACTGAACAGGCGCATTCGATAATATCTGAGCATAACAACCACGAGCAGAGTAAATTATCGCACGCTGACGGGGCGCTCTGAGTGCATTTTTGAAATTATTAAAATATATTATATTAAATAACGAGGCGTCGCATGCCACTTTCTGACGGCTGGCGGGCCACAAGTGGCCCGTGGGCCGTGGTTTGGGAACCTCTGCTCTAGAGTAAACTAGGCAGGCCGATAGAAGAATCATGCTGCATGGGCAACACGTGGTCTCTACAATTCAGCCTAATTTCACATGAAATATTCGCCCTATAACAGCCGGTCTCCTTGGCCGAGGTTTAACGTCTTTCTCCGTAATCCCTATATTCTCGTGAGTAACACAGCTGCGCGAGAATCGACAGCGGTTTGCGCCGCGCTGGTAACTTACGGGGGTATGTCAGCCGGTCGCTCAGAAAGCAATGGCAAACTACTGGGCGTAATCGTGCCTAGTACATCAACAGCAGCTGAAAAATGCTGATGTTGACTGCAACGTCCTGTAAGGGATATCAATCAATCAATCAATCAATTATGTGCCATACCGGAAAGCGTGGGCGGTCATGACTCGCCATTTCACTCGATCTCCAGAGTCGTGGATCAGCTCAGTGTTCCTGTCTCGTCCATGCCATGTGGCCAAGCCATCCAGGTATTTTCCTCTCGGTCTTCCTCTTGGTCTGATCCCTTCAATCTTTCCAGTTGTCACTAAGTTCTCCAATCCATTTCGTCTCATAACATGTCCAAAAAAGTTTGACTGTCTACGTCTAATTTCTCTAATCAATTTACGATTGTCATTTGTCTCCTGTAGTACTTGGTCATTGTTTTTTTTTGTTTTTGTTTTTTTTTGTTTTTTTTTTTTGGTCTGTCCATGGTATTCTTTGCATTTTCCCCAGAAACCACATTTCTGCAGCCATCAGATTTTTTTTCAGCTTGACTGCTCATTGTCCAAGTTTCACATCCATACAAAAGAACAGGCTCTATGTATCCCCTCAACACTCTTTTTCTCGTTTCAATTGACATCTTTTTATTGGTCAGAATTTTTGTCATCTTGCTAAAGACTACTTTCGCCATGGCGATTCTTGTTCTAATCTCTTCGAAGCATTTCCCATCAGATGTTATGACTGTTCCGAGATAATTGTACCGATTCACTTGTTGTAGAATAGCCCCATTTACTTGTATATTACATTGTGGTATTTCGTTCTTCCTAGTGACGACCATAACCTGTGTCTTTGTGCAATTTAATTCTAACCCCAGTTGCTCACTGTGTACAACAATCGCATCTACTAATTGTTGCAGATCCTGCGCATTGTCTGCAATTAATACTGTATCATCTGCGTATCTAATGTTATTGATGTTTCGTCCTCCAATGCTGATTCCATTTATATCTTCTACATTTCTGAAAATATTTTTACTGTATAGGGAAAAAAGATCTGGAGACATTACACATCCCTGCCTAACACCTCTCTTAATAGGCTAATATTGTCCCACTTCATTATCAATCCTTATGGCAGCTTGTTGTTTCCAATATATGTTTTTTATAAGTCTAATGTCTTTCCCATCAATTTGTAGATCTGCAAGCATATCCACCATGTTGACATGTCTAACTCTATCAAAAGCCTTTGTGTAGTCAATGAAGCAAAGATGAATATCCTTGTTTACTTCTATAGCACTTTCAATAGGGATATGCAACAACCAAAAAAAAAAAAAAGACACAGTATATATATATTGGAAGGATGTTTTGTATATTTTAGTGGGAGATCATTCAAACAAGTGGACGGGGATATTTTCTGCAGTGCGGCCCAGGAGAAAGACAACACCTGCAATCCATCAAATAGTGAGTAGTTAGTTAATGGTCAGATTATTTTCGCTCCACATCAGAACATTCAGCCTCTAAGTGCTTCGATCCTCTCTCCAGTATCTCTCTCAGTGCGTAAGAGTAGTATTTTTCCTCCAAGCACTTGTCCCTTACAATCGTCCTAGCATACTCTACTCTACTCTACTCTACGCTACTCTACTCTACTCTACTCTACTCTAATCTACTCTACTCTACTCTGCTCTACTCTACTCTACTCTACTCTATATTCTACTCTGCTTTACGCTTCTCTCTCTCTCTCCTTCTCTCCCCCCCCCCCTATCTCTCTATGTGTAGAGTGTGCTTATTTGCATGCCATTTAGGCTTGTTAGGCATGGATTTGCCAATTATGTTCAGTGAGATCAAGAGTAATATGGTCAGCCAAACAGCCCCTACTTTCTAAAGTAAATATGTAGTCCATAAGTGTGCATCCAATGACATCAGCGCGGTGGGAGTAGTGTTCAAAGCCAATTTTCGACTTTCGCTAAAGGAAGAAAAGACTGACTACCTATCCCTTCCTGCACTCAGGTCTATAACATGTGATGGTCCTAACACTTCAAACACCCACAGCAGGTTGTGATGTGTGAAGATGAATCGACCCCAGAGCAACTCTGCTGGAAAAAATAACATCGTTTTCATTACACAGGACTGCATCGCGAATCAGTATCAGTAAAATTTACAAGTAACGGACTCTTTCACTCGCCATGGGTGTGGTAGGGTAAATGTTGCCAGCTACATGCGACCAGTGGGGAGCCTGGGTAGCATAGTGGCTAGACACTCGCCTGCCGACCCGCAGGTCATGGGTCAGATCCGCAGCAGGGCAAATTTGGATTTTAAAAAAAAATTGTTCTGTACTTCCAGGTCGACACACTGTACCAAGCGTGTCTTGGGAAGTACAGGCTTCCGGTGTGATACTGGCCACATCAGCCACTGAGTGGCGACTGGTCTCTACAAATATGGGTCTAACAACATATGCCGGATGCGAGAAAATGGTCCTTTACCAACTGTACAGTGATGGACTGGCCTGGGTTTTAGCTTCCCCGATGACAAGAGAGCCATAGGGACGCCTAATGAAATGGGCCCTTTGAACATTAGATAAGATGTTTACAAGTCTCTGTGGCGAAGTGATCAAGCCGTATGTCTCGCGCTTCGAAGGTTGTGGGTTCGAATCCGAACTATGTCTTTCGGTTCACGAGTGCATTTTTCTCGGAGACTCCTGGGGGTCGTCGCCGGAGCTAAGGAGTTCGTGCTTTATGCGATGCTTTCTACAGGCCGCCGATATGGGATAAAACCTGGGCAATGAAGTTGATCCTCTCGACTTTTAAGATTGTTGTTTTAATGATAATGACCTGTCATTCTAGCAACCAATATTTAAGACCCCCAGTCCGCCACTTGTATTATTCCCCATATTTTGATAGAGCAGTTGGCACCCCATTTGTAAGAAGGTAATCTCCTGTTGCCAATTTTAGCCTGCGTTAGCCTGGGAGACTAGTTCTTTTCACAGAAGGCATCTCCATAGAAATTCGAACATATAACCATCAGGTAGACAGACGAGCGGGCTAACCACTGCGCTACAGCTGTTCCCTAGTGCTTATATTAACTTATAGATAAGTTAAATAAAATAACAACTACAAACCATGACTCGTGAATTCATAAAGGCCGGGATATTTCAAACATTCGTGGTGGGATAACTTCTATAAACATTTTATTTCGTTTTGTCCTGGTCATAAATTTTTAATACCCCATTTATTACCACTTATAAAACCCGTCACACCGGGTCGAGGGTTGAATGAAATCATCGGGGCTTATTTGTTAGCAGATCGCTTAGCGTTAATTTCGATGGCATGGTGCGTCGGCCCTTCAGTAAGCAGTGGCAAACTACTAACAAACCACTAAATAACAAACAACCTGTAAATGGCATGGATGCAACTCACTCATAATCATCGTGTGTCATGCTGATAAGCGTGAACGGTCATGGTTCGCCATCTTATACGATCACCATTAAACAAATAAACACACATAGTATTATTTGGCGCTCACAGAAGAAGAAGAAGGAAATAGAGATTAGAGGACGCACTAGACAACATAACATTTGAAAGCTATAATAGTTACCGACCGGGATCGAACCTGTCGCCTCCAAATGACGACGGCGCCTCGCTGCAGGAACAAGTGTACTTCGACGCAGGACCAACTAGACACTCACAAATTTATTTATTTCTTATTATACGATCACCAGAGTGGTGGGTTAGCACTGTGTTCTGGACCATGCCATATGGTCAATCCATCAAAATATGTACTTCTCTGCCTTGCCCTTGTTCTTTCCCCCCTCATTGTTGCCAGTTGTCACAAAGTTCTCTAGTTTATGTCTTCTCATAACATGCCCCCAAAAAACCTTGACTGTCTGTGTGTAATTTCTCTAATCAGTTTACGGTTTTCATTTGTTTCTTGCAGTACTTGGTCATTGGTTTCTCCTTCTGTTCATGGTATTCTTTGCATTTTTCGCAGAAACCACATTTCCACAACCATCAGATGTGTTTCAGTTATTCTGCTCGCTGTCCACGCTTCACGTCCATACACAAGTACAGGTTCAATGTAGCACCTCAACACTTCTTTTCTCGTTGCAAATGACATCTTATTATTGGTCAGTGTGTTTTTCATCTTGCAAAAGGCTATCTTCGCAATGACGATTTTTGTTCTAATCTCTTCAAGGCATCTTCCGTCAGATGTTATGACTGTTCCAAGGTAATTGTACCGATTCAGGTGGTTAAGAATATTCCCGTTTACCTGTATATTACATTGTGGTATTTCCTTCGTCTTAGTGTCATCTCATCTCATTGCATCTCATCATGTTCCTCTTGTACCTTGCGGTGTCGGGGTAAAGTTATGCGTGAGAGTGCCCACTTATGGGCTTCATGTATCGATATTCCCATGGACTCTGCTATTCCCTTCGTCCAACGTTTACATGGTCGGCCTCTTTCTCTGTTTCCATCTGGTCTGTACATCATTGCTTGTTGTGGTATGCTGTCTTAGTGACGACCATAATATGTATCTTCTTACAATTTAATTCTAACTCTAGTTGTTCACTACGTACAACAACCTCGTCTACTAAAGTTTGCAGATCCAGCTCATTGTTTGCAATCTATGCTGCATCATTCGCATATATCTAATGTTATTGATGTTACGCCCCCCAAAGATGATTCCTTTCATATCTTCTACATTGCTGAAAATATTTCCACAGTACAAGGAAAAAAGATCTAGAGACATTATAAATTCTTGTTTCACATCTCTCTTAATAGACTGATACTGACCTACTCCATTAGCAATCTTTATGGCAGCTTTTTGTTTCCAATATATGTTTCTTTACCAGTCTAAGGTCCTTCCCATCAATTTCTAGATGGCATCTTCATGGCAAGCATCTTCATCATTTTGACATGTCTTACTTATAGAAAGCCTTTGTGCAGCCAATAAAGTAAAGATGTGGGTTTTTACTTCTACAGAACGTTCAATTAATGTTCTCAGCATATACACATCATTTATTGTTGCTTTTCCTTCTACAAACTCACATTGTTCGTCTCCTATTTCGGGCTGTGTTGTCTTCCTAACTCTTTGCATGATAATTCTGAGAAAAATCATCGTGATAACATTTCAAGGCTCCTGGTTTCTTCGGGATTGCAATCCGTGTAGAATTACATAATCCAGGAGGTATATCTCCAGTATCATATACTGCGTTTAGAAGTCTGGTAGCTTGGTATATTCCATATTCTTCTATGGCATTAATAATTTCTGTTGTGGTGTTCTCTAAACCCGGGGTCTTGCCAGTTTTCATTAGGTTAAGAGCATTATGAACTTCCATCTGGTGTCCTAATCATTCTTCTACCATATGGTGGGGTGGGGTGTGGGAGGGGAGATGTGTGAGGGGTGGGGGAGGTGTGGGATGTGCGGGTGGGTGAAGGATGTATGTGAGGATGGGGATGTGTGTTTGGCTGGGTAGTTGGGGTGTGTGTAGGTGGAAGGATAGATGAGAGATGCATGTGTTGATGGGTGGGTGGGTTACGTGTGGGTGTGAGTGGTTGATGGATGAGTACGTGAGTGGGTGGATGTGTGTGAAAGATGAGTCTATGGGTGGGGGATGTGTGTGTAGGTGGGAAGATGTGTGTGAGCAGCGCATGTGTGTGGGTCAGGTATATGTGGGTGGTGGGGTGTGGGTGGGTGGTTTGGTGTGGGTGGGTGGGAGGTGTGTCTTTTTGGATGAGGAATGTGTTGGTGGGTGGGGATGTGTGTATGGGTGGGGGATATGTGTTTGTTAGTGTATGGGTGATGAGATGTGTAGTTAAGGGATGTGTGATTGGGGATTGGAGATCAGGGTGGTGGGTGGTTGGCGAATGGGTGGGAGGAGGATGTGTGAGAGGGTGTGTGTGTAGGTTGGGGGTGGGTGGGGGATGTGTGTGTTTGAGTGCGGGATGTGTGGATGGGGGAGTTTGTTTGTTTGGGAGATGTGTGTAAGTGGGGAATGTGTGGGTGGATGCGGGTTTTGTGTGTGGGTAGGTGCGGGATATGTGAGTTGGCGGGAATATGTGTGTGTGGGTGTTGGATATGTAGTTGGGGGATGTGTGTTTGGCTGAGTGGTTGGGGTGTGTGGGTGGGTGGTGGAGGATATGTGGGTGGGTGAGTTTGGTAGGTTATGGGATGGGTGGAGGATGTGTGCGTGTGGGTGGGGAGATGTGTGAAGATGGGGGATGTGTGGGTGGGTGATGGATGGGTGGATGCATGCATGTGTGCCTGGATTTGCGTGTGGGTGGGTGGGGATGTGTGTATGGGAATGTGTGGTGGGTGGGAGATGTGTGTGTGTGTGTGTGTGTGGGGAGATGGTTATGTAGGAGTGTGTTTGGGTTGGGGGATGGGTGGATGGATGGGGGAATGTATGTGCCTGTGGGTATTGTGTGGTTGGGTGGTGGGTGTGTGTGTGTGGGGAGGTGGACACCCGGATGGATAGGGGATGGGTGGGTAGGTGGGTGGGGGATTTGTCTCATAACATGGTAACATGCATTGTTTATGTTTACAACATTCATTTGACAATGTTTTACTTTTCCTATGTGAATGCACTATGCACTGATGAATGAAAGACGAGTGATTAGAAGGGCCGAATGTAAGACGGGCCTGCGTGCCCAATTTGTTACCCTTTGAAAATAAAGTTCGATAGTTCGTTCGTTCGTTCTATAAAACCACATCTACACAGATTCTACATAATTCTTCACTTGTCTGCTAATTGTCCATGATTTGCTTCCGTACATCAGTATTGGCTCAATATAGCTCTTAAGAACTCCCTTCCGTACCTCGATTGACCAAGATAAATTGCGTAGAATATTCTTCATCTTCAGAGAAAACAAAGCAATGTTATCTTATGTTAGCTGGATTCATACAAAAAGTAAACGCTGTTTTCGGAACGAAAGACGAAATGTTCAGACAACAAACACATTGGCAAGAATGGCAGACACGACTACAGTACAGCATCTTGAAACTTGACAGTGTTAGTGACGGCTATGGATGCATAACTTGTGTGTTTATTTATTTAAATTAAAGATGTGGAAATTAATGTGGAAGGCCGGTTCAATCTACACAGAGGCAGTTGGACTGAAACGTTGACTTCTGTCTTTACAGTAAGGAAGTGTCTATACCGCGATATCTCGGAATAGACAGAGCAGTTTATACCGCGATATCTCGGAATAGACAGAGTAGTTTATTCCGAGCCGGCGCGGAATAGACAGAGTAGTTTATACCGAGCTGGCGTATGAAGCTGTTTTAATATCAAGAATAATTTTCCAGATTGGTATCCCCAATAAAAATAATTGTGTCCCCATGCAAGAATTGTTAACTTGCGTTTCTGTACTCTTACTGTTTACAGGCATCCATCTTTGTTTACATTACCGACCTACTATTTCCTGATATTTATGTCATCATAATTCCGGTCCAAGCTGACAGTAATATGCGTTGCTTCAGAAAGACGTGATTAGCCAATTCAAACACCAGGCTTCCGACTTACTGGCCTGATGAATTAACAAATAAACAAGGAAATGCTACGCAAATAAAGTGCAGGAAAACCTGGTATATGTGAAGCAGGTTTAAAAGAGAGAAGGGGGAGATAGATAACGAAGATAGTGTGAGAGACAGAGATACGAGAAAGATGTGTTGAAAGACATAACAAAGTGATATAGACAAGTGAGAGAGAGGGAGGGATATATATATATATATATATATATATATATATATATATATATATATATATATAGAGAGAGAGAGAGAGAGAGAGAGAGAGAGAGAGAGAGAGAGAGTGAGAACTCGTGTTCGGTTGGCTAAGCGCCTTTCCCAAGACAACAAAAGTGTTGGACAGATAAGAACAGAAAGACAAGTGTGCAGGTTCTTGTGCAGCCAGATAAAGACCAACACAAAACACAAAAACCCTAGGAAACACTCTTGCTGCCAAAAGCGCGATCATCAGACCTGTACTGGTTGATACCAACAAATTTTTTCTTCATTTACCAGGTATCTGTTATGTGGCAACTTCAATTGGCGAATGGGACAGGTCGGGAGAGAACATACAGGGCACTGCTCTTGCTGAGGCCTCGCTTGATACGGATGTTGTCTGTCTAAATCAGGGGTCACCAACTTTTTTCACGGCGGGCTGGATAATGACGAGCGCGGGCCGCTTACTCATTCTGTACAATACTTGCCCCGCCCTCCGTGGCGAAGGTTCATAATCCCGTATACCCGCGTTCAAAACACAGCTGAGCGCGATTTGGCAGCTGATATTTGGCTTTCAAGATATCATCAATGTTTGGGTTGGAATTGCTGCATCCAATCAAGAGAATTGCTTTCAAATGTTCATCAGTCAATCTCGTTGGATGTGTTGACTTCATATACTTCATTTTAAAAAAAATGTTTGCTCACAGACATAAGTTGTTCCAAACACTGGTGACATACAAGCGGCAAATTTCTTCAGTTTCGGAAACTCAACATCAGGTAAGTAGCGGTAAAATTCAACAAGTTGTCCTCTAGTTATTGATCCATGCAAGCTGCAAACGGATGCCAACTCTTCCGTTATCTGAAAGTCCAAATTGACGCAACGAATGAACACGAGAAGTTGTGGCGCACTCGAGAGATCAGTAGACTCATTCAGCGCCAGAGAATACAACAAGTTCCTAGTTTGCTGGCGTATCTGTAGCACTGTGTTCACACTGTCGTGTGTGTAAAGAATGAATGTCGTAGTAGTTCCTTGTTCTTCTTTACCACTTTAGTGTCGTCCCTGGAGTGAGGAGAATACCACACGGTGAAGTTACTCTGTTTCCTAATGTTTTTTTTTTTTTAAACAGATAATCTTCCAATTAACTGAAATGTCACTTGGGGAAAGTTTTAATGTTCATAAGTCTCTGATTATAACATGTCCCCTCTTTTAGAACACAACCTTTTAATGTTTGTTAGGTAGATGTGTATATATATATATATATATATATATATATATATATATATATATATATATATATATATATATATATATATATATATATATGTCCTTAGTATGCGAGTTATTAATCTTCGGTGATGAAGCTTATCACTCATTAAACACAACACTTCTGTTCATACAATTCTACTCAGCAGAAGCCACTACTCTGAGGTATGCCTTCGCTTGCATCACCTTGTGCCTACCAGCAACAGTAGGCAGATGTAGTATGTAACGCATACACACTTTGGTCATTGGTTTTTCTGTCTGTCTATTTGGAGCATTCATGCACAAATAATCCCATATCCCAGAATGGCCCGCATAGCTTCATTCTGTATGCGCTCTAATTTCACCAGCTGACAAGAATATCATCTGCAAATGTTAGAATCCTTCCAACCCCTGGTGCTTCTAGGTATGCAATCTTGCTCGTATACACATTAAATAGCACCGGTGAGATTGCAGATCCCTGTGGCAGTCCCGGGGTTAAAATATGTGACTCTCAGGTCCATGCGCCCAGACGGAGAGCAACCTGACGAGAATGCAGGACTACTGCTATCCAGTTCACCAACCAGGGATTGACCCCCTTCTCCATAAGTGCAGTCATCAAAATATCATAGCGAACTCTATTGTACGCATCCTCGAGATCAAGCGCTGCCGCCATCGTTTCCTGTCTACTCTGGAAGCCATCATAAACGTCAAAGTTACCAGAAAGTCACCAGAAAGACCTCCTTGACCCGGGTTTTCTCACATGGCTTGGTCTATTAGCCCTGACTGTACTGGGCTTAGGTACCAGTACAGAGCGGGGCAGGTGGTTGCTTCTATAATCCCCAAGGACACCGAGTGTCGCGTTTTTAATGAAAAATGGGGAGTAAAGTACTTCTTTGTGGAAACAAAGAACCAGAAAACCAGTTGTGTAATATGCAGCGAAAAGTATTGCCGTTTTGAAAAAGTACAATCTTCGGCGACACTACGAAACAAAACATCTATAAGTTTTCTGGAAAGGTACGTTCTTCTTCTTCTTCTTCTTCTTCTTCTTCTTCTTCTTCTTCTTCTTCTTCTTCTTCTTCTTCTTCTTCTTCTTCTTCTTCTTCTTCTTCTTCTTCTTCTTCTTCTTCTTCTTCTTTCGTTCGTATGATGGAAGCAGCAATTGACTTGTGTCCTGAGTAAACCGATTTGTTTGGAACTATCAGCCTTTCGACAAGCTCAGTTGTGCGAAGAACAGAACAACTTGGAGAGAACACAGTGCTACAGATACGCCAGCAAACTAGGAACTTGTTGTATTCTCTGGCGCTGAATGAGTCTACTGATCTCTCGAGTGCGCCACAACTTCTCGTGTTCATTCGTTGCGTCAATTTGGACTTTCAGATAACGGAAGAGTTGGCATCCGTTTGCAGCTTGCATGGATCAATAACTAGAGGACAACTTGTTGAATTTTACCGCTACTTACCTGATGTTGAGTTTCCGAAACTGAAGAAATTTGCCGCTTGTATGTCACCAGTGTTTGGAACAACTTATGTCTGTGAGCAAACATTTTTTTAAAAATGAAGTATATGAAGTCAACACATCCAACGAGATTGACTGATGAACATTTGAAAGCAATTCTCTTGATTGGATGCAGCAATTCCAACCCAAACATTGATGATATCTTGAAAGCCAAATATCAGCTGCCAAATCGCGCTCAGCTGTGTTTTGAACGCGGGTATACGGGATTATGAACCTTCGCCACGGAGGGCGGGGCAAGTATTGTACAGAATGAGTAAGCGGCCCGCGCTCGTCATTATCCAGCCCGCCGTGAAAAAAGTTGGTGACCCCTGATTTAGACAGACAACATCCGTATCAAGCGAGGCCTCAGCAAGAGCAGTGCCCTGTATGTTCTCTCCCGACCTGTCCCATTCGCCAATTGAAGTTGCCACATAACAGATACCTGGTAAATGAAGAAAAAATTTGTTGGTACCAACCAGTACAGGTCTGATGATCGCGCTTTTGGCAGCAAGAGTGTTTCCTAGGGTTTTTGTGTTTTGTGTTGGTCTTTATCTGGCTGCACAAGAACCTGCACACTTGTCTTTCTGTTCTTATCTGTCCTCTACTTTTGTTGTCTTGGGAAAGGCGCTTAGCCAACCGAACACGAGTTCTCTCTCTCTCTCTCTCTCTCTCTCTCTCTCTCTCTCTCTCTCTATATATATATATATATATATATATATATATATATATATATATATATATATATATATATATATATCCCTCCCTCTCTCTCACTTGTCTATATCACTTTGTTATGTCTTTCAACACATCTTTCTCGTATCTCTGTCTCTCACACTATCTTCGTTATCTATCTCCCCCTTCTCTCTTTTAAACCTGCTTCACATATACCAGGTTTTCCTGCACTTTATTTGCGTAGCATTTCCTTGTTTATTTGTTAATTCATCAGGCCAGTAAGTCGGAAGCCTGGTGTTTGAATTGGCTAATCACGTCTTTCTGAAGCAACGCATATTACTGTCAGCTTGGACCGGAATTATGATGACATAAATATCAGGAAATAGTAGGTCGGTAATGTAAACAAAGATGGATGCATGTAAACAGTAAGAGTACAGAAACGCAAGTTAACAATTCTTGCATGGGGACACAATTATTTTTATTGGGGATACCAATCTGGAAAATTATTCTTGATATTAAAACAGCTTCATACGCCAGCTCGGTATAAACTACTCTGTCTATTCCGCGCCGGCTCGGAATAAACTACTCTGTCTATTCCGAGATATCGCGGTATAAACTACTCTGTCTATTCCGAGATATCGCGGTATAAACTCTCCCTTACAGTAAAGAAAAGACTAAAGTTTACTTACTGACTGATGAATGTGTAGTAAAGTAGTGTAGTATTCATAATTAATAATATAATTTAATTTCATAGCCCAGTGTTAGTGTCAGTGTAAATTGTAAATTAATGTCCCCCAAAGGTCATGCTCATTTAATAAATATTCTAATACGATGCTTATATATTATTATTTTAATTTTTATTATTATTGAAAAAATAATGCTTAGTTTGTTTATTTCTATCTAGTTCTAATAATAATAATAGTTAATACTAATATAATTTAGCTTTCATTTTTATTCAATCAGCAAATTGAAATCAACAACTTCAGTATTCAATGTCATGACATTTGTCATCAGCCATCACATTTATGATTTAGTAATTATAACTTAAACTACTGTATAGTACTATCTATACTATTACTATTAGTATTAGTATTAATTTTACTAATTTAATTTTAGCTCATACTGACAGATTTGGCTAGCATGAATATTAATTATTATTATTAAGGCAGTTATACAAATAAATAATAATATATATAAAAAAATATACTGTATCAAGTGATTATATCTTAATAATTCATTACCAGTTAACAAATAGTATCCAAATATCAGCTAGAATTACCCAGTATTTATTTTATGTATACTAGTAGTATTACTGGTATAAGTTTACCCCCACACTGATTGCCTGCCTGTTTGTGTTTATATAATAAACATAATTAAACTGAGTAAGCACTAGTACTACTAGTAGTTGTAGGCACTAGGCTAACTGAACTTCCTACAGTGTTGCAGCTTTGTAGTTTTGTCATAGTCATTAGAGAATGTGCTGGTGTGTTTCGGGCTACATGTGCATTCTGTCAGTGTGTCCTCTACTGGAATGCAGATAAGTTTGAATTACAGCCGTGGACATTATGTCGGGGACCATTATGGGTGGTGAGTTGTTTATTTAATTATATCATAAATAGTGAAATAGATTCAAGTTGTACATTGTGTCTCTCCCTTGTGATATGTGAGTGTGTGCATACTCTTGAGAGAGAGAGAGAGAGAGAGAGAGAGAGAGAGGGAGAGTACCTTAGACTTAGAGTCGCTTGCATGGTTGGCTGGCTGTGAATTCTTGAGGGGAGTGTATTTATATCTTATAATTTGAATGGTAAATTGGATTGAAGGAAGTTTTCAATGTAAATGTAACATTAAAATTGTGGAAGATATCGAGAAACTAAACAAAAAATGCTGTGACCCTAGTATGGCAGTATGTTAAAATGTGGCAGATACACAAAATCACTTATGGTGATAATTCATCCTTTGGCACTCAATCATTTAAGGTGCATTGGGCATATTATGCTGCTCCCCTATTTGTATAGACCAATCAGCACCTGGGTGGGTCATGTGATCAGTATCATGCCACTTTACTTCCCAAGACATTTCTCTGTACCCTCTTTAGGCCGGGTCGGCCTGGGAGCCCAGTGGTCATCATCATCAAGTGCCATGCCAGCTGGTGTAGCCGTTCATGGCTCTCCACAAATCTCGGTCTTTAGTTTTCTGGATCGACTCCGCTGATGATATTCCTCCATGTCACCGTCTCAATCCATCCAGCATCATTTCTCTGCCTTTCTTACCCTGATCTTTTTAGTTGTCCCGATTATCTCTTCTCATCACATGACCAAAGAAAGCTGTTTCTTTTTTATTGTTGTATGTAATGTTCCAGTTTTATAAGCCTATTTCAGGCAATTGTTGTTAGTTACTCTGGCAGTCCAAGGAATTCGCAACATTCGTCTAAGGAACCACATCTCTGTTGCTTCCAATCTCTTCCTAATTTGTTCATTTACATTCCTAGATTCACAGCCATACAGAAAACAGGTTCTATATATCACTTCAGCACTCTCTTTCTTACATTCAATGAAAGTGATTTATTTGCATAAGATATTCTTCATTTTCTGAAATGCAGCTTTTGCTTTCCCTATCCTGTTATTAATCTCTATTGTGCATCTTCCATCTGATGTTATAAATGCCCCTCGGTATTTAAAATTATGAGCTCAGGTCTATATTAATCTATGTGAATCTGCCCCAATGAAGATCAAACTTATAATCACCGGACCAGTAGTCAGTGTCTAGCACCCCACCCCCACTTCTGCCCTGTCGGGGTTAAGTAACCAGCAGGATGTGCAAGACAGGTTCTACAACTTGACTTCAGCAGAAGGACACATCAGGGTGTGAGTCAGTCAAATCAAGTCAAGGACCCTTTTACACAACTTAAGGCACATTGGGCCTATGGTACTAGACCCATGGTCTCCGTGGCGAAGAGTTACGGACACAATTCGTAATCACATATACCCGGGTTCGAGACACAGTTGTGCTGGTTTGTTTGAAAAAGGTATAGATACCAGTTTTTCAGAAAGCAATGGCAAACTACTGAACGTAAAATTTGCCCAGGAATCACGAACAGTCAAAATGCTGGGGTTGACTGCTACATCATGTGAAGGACATGTAACTAAATTTAAAAAAAAAACTAAACCCATATTTGTAAAGACATTTGGCTCTCCATGTCAGAGTTAGGCTGGTATAAAAAAAATACCATTTCCATAGAGACTGTGTTATAAATCTCTTCTTCCCCTCCTCCAAGTAAAGAAACCAGCAGAGTCATTACCTGTAATGGAGTGTCACCTCTGCAGAGAGGCACATTAGGATGTGACCAGGTCATGATTCAGCATAACATGTACAGACAGGCTGGGATTAGGCCTGCGTTAATGATGTTTTCTCTACAGGCTTGAGGTATTTCATTGCTAACAGACACTGCTCAATGTCAAGAGGTGGAAGTTCTTGAAAATTAAATTGGCTTCGGTATTGTAGGTTACCCACTACACACAGTGCCATTCAATGTGTAGGACCAGCAGGATCAGAAACTACTGGAAGCATTTAATTGTACTGGCTGTGACATGCATGTTAAATGTAACTTGATGTAGGCCACAAATTGTTACTGTTGTTGCTACAGACGTACTTAACACGGTCTTAATTTTCTAATAATGGTTGTTCTTCACCTTTGCCCTTTGACACTATCATAAAACTATATGGATGGGTAGATTATAGCATTGTCATAAAACTATATGGTTGGGTACATTAATGGACACATCTATGTACAGGCACCATGACCTGGAAGGAAAAGGTTTCTTACCATAACACATGGAGGTGCACAGTACGGAATCATCTATCATCTTGAACTCAATATCATGCTGAAGGGAATGCCTGGCTGTATGATATCTGCTCATAAGTCACACAACCCATAGTCAGAGAGAGAGAGAGAGAGAGAGAGAGAGAGAGAGAGAGAGAGACACACACACACACACACAGAGAACAAGAGAGAGAGAGAGGGGTGGAGAGAGAGACACACACACAGAACAAGAGAGAGGGCGGAGAGAGAGACACACACACACTGAACAAGAGAGAGAGAGAGAGAGAGACACACACACACACAGAACAAGAGAGAGAGAGGGGGGTGGAGAGAGACACACACACACATAACAAGAGAGAGAGAGTGGAGAGAGACACACACACACAGAACAAAAGAGAGAGAGGGGGGGGGTGGAGAGAGACACACACACACATAAGAGAGAGAGAGAGAGGGGGGGTGGAGAGAGACACACACACACAGAACAAGAGAGAGAGAGAGAGGGGGTGGAGAGAGACACACACGCAGAACAAGAGAGAGAGAGGAGGGTGGAGAGAGACACACACACACATAACAAGAGAGAGAGAGGGTGGAGAGAGAGACACGCACACAGAACAAAAGAGAGAGAGAGAGAGGTACCTGTGATGTCACCATGAACCAACATTCAATCATAAAACATTTTTACTGACCTGAGTTCAGCAAATCATTTATGCTACAATTATAAGTGGTCCTTAAATTACTTACACATCTATGGTAGGTGAGAAAGTAATATATGTGAATGAAGATAAACATACAGACAGGTATATATATAATACAATGATAAGGATAATTCCATGGAGGATGATAAGTTAGGCTGTGAAATGTTGGATCTCAGTAGGGGGCTGTGACTTAATGAGAGGAAGTGACCAATTTCATCACTTACCACCTTTGTTTCTTAGATAAGTCCCCAGGAATTTCTTAATATTATTTGATTTAAAAAAAAAAATATTTTTTTTACACATGCACACAAGTGTGCAGGCACGTGCGCACACACACACACACACACACATGCATGCACGCACATATGCACACACTCTCTCTCTCTCTCTCTCTCTCTCTCTCTCTCTCTCTCTCTCTCTCTCGCATGGGTATGCACATACACACAGACACAGACTGAGACAGACAGACACTTTCTCCCAGAGCCAGACTAGACAAATTCCTGCCACTATGTATGTGTTTTTGAGTGCAGAAGTGCAGTGGTTAGCCAGCTTGTTTGCTGGTCCATGGTCATGTGTTATCCCCATCAAGGCAGATGTTTACAGCTTGGCCTGGAATCCCAGGTCGACCCAGACTACCTGCTCCCAGGAAAACCCTGGCAAGTAAAGTCAGCTGGCAGGATACTGACCACACCGCTCACAGAGAGCTGATTGGTCTATACAGGATACTGACCACACCGCTCACAGAGAGCTGATTGGTCTATACAGGATACTGACCACACCGCTCGCAGAGAGCTGATTGGTCTATACAGGATACTGACCACACCGCTCGCAGAGAGCTGATTGGTCTATACAGGATACTGACCACACCGCTCACAGAGAGCTGATTGGTCTATACAGGATACTGACCACACCGCTCACAGAGAGCTGATTGGTCTATACAGGATACTGACCACACCGCTCACAGAGAGCTGATTGGTCTATACAGGATACTGACCACACCGCTCACAGAGAGCTGATTGGTCTATACAGGATACTGACCACACCGCTCACAGAGAGCTGATTGGTCTATACAGGATACTGACCACACCGCTCACAGAGAGCTGATTGGTCTATACATATATGGGGCTAGCACCATATACCCAGTACTCCTCAAGGCGTATAAAAGAGTTCCGATATCTAGTTGGACGCACTCCAGCTTTCAACTTCTCTTGAGCCCAAAGAATAGGAACTATTTTATTCTGAAGCAAGTAACCAGTTCTATTTGTGAGTTAACTTCTTTAAAGATATCTCCATTATGCTTTTTGCCCGTCCATCGTGTTCTCAGCATTCTTCTGAAAAGCCTCATACCTGCAGCTTTTACAAGTGATCTTAGTCTCTAAATCTCATCATCTCATCTCATCATGTTCCTCTTGTACCTTGCGGTGTCAAGGTGAAATATAAACAGCAGGAGAGTGCCCGCTTATGGGCTTTTGTTTATACTTCTTCATTTTTCTACGAGCAGTATGAAGTTCCCCCATCGGCTTGCTAGGCCAGTCGCAGGTTTAGGACAAAAATGTGACCTTATGGAGTCTATCCCCTATGGCGAGCCATAGCCCTGTTAGCCCATGACCTCACGGTCATGGTTTCCCAGTCTCCACCATGTGGAGGTGGGGGTTGACTTGTGTAGTCTGCAGGTCATCGGCAGGCTACTCATTTTCACTTTTCACCCCTCCTGGGAGAGGCTAGCCGATCCTAACCCTGCTGGCTGCAGGACCAGGCGCAGTCCACACCTTGTCTCTAAATATAAGGCATTAAAGAGTGCTTTTTTCCTTGTCATCCTGGCATATTGGGAATATTGTAAAAATAAAGGACCCTTTTCACTCCTTAAGGCACATTGGCGCTATGTTGCTAGAGCTATATTTTCATAGACCAATCGGCACTGGGTCATGCCGGCCACCTTTACTTCCCCAGGACATTTCCTGGTACCTATTTTAGGCTGGGTTGACCTGGGAGCCCAGGTTAATTTTAATAAATCTGCCAACCTGTGGATTGAACCCATGACCTCTTGGTCAACAGGCGAGTGTCTAGCCACTACACTACCAATACATTTTGGTAATCTGGTACCCATGTTGTCTCGACCAAACTCATCTCATTGGATGATGTTACCAGTATCACGCTGACTACCTTACCTGGCAGGAAATTTTCTGGTAAGCATTTCATGAATCAACTTTGATCCAATAGCTGTGTGGTCAAGACACACAATTCTGTCTCAAACAGAGACATACAGCGTTAGATTTTGTGAGAATTTGCCATCCAGGACTAATATCACACCTCATGGGCATGCCTTTCTTCTCCGCCTTCCTCAGATATCAGAGAGTATGGACGCTTATAGTTCCAGTGGCCATGTGTCCTCTAATTTGTTCTTAACCATGCTCCTTCCTGCTAGTACCAAACTGTATCCGTGATTCCTTCAGTTATAGCCAGTTATAGTGTTCATCGGTTTGGAATTCTTTATGCCAGAGGTGATCAGCTATAGATAGTATACTCTCTGGCAGTCAACATTTTTGGACACGTTATGAGGAGAAATAAATTGGAGAACTTGGTGACAACTGGCAAGATTGAGGTGAAAATAACAAGGGGAAGACAGAGAAGTAAATACCTGCATCAAGACAAGAACACAGAGCTGATCCACGACTTTGATGATCGTGTGAGATGGCGAGACATGATCACCCATGCTTATCGATATGGCACATGAAGATGATGATACTCTCTGGGGATTGGGTTGGAGTCTGTTGACATTTATATACATTAAGCCTGTGGAGGAGACATCACTAGCCTAGGTCTAATCACATCCGGCCTGCATGAACTGTTAAATTATGACTTGGTAACATCCCAAAATACATCTCTGTAGATGTGTTGCACACCTCAACTGGTTTCTGTGTTTGAAGAGAAGGAAAGCTCTCCAACACAGTCACCATGAAGATTGTATTTCAGTACCAGGTGGGCAGGAAAGTCTCTACACCAGTGGTTCCCAAGCTTTTCAAGCAGAGGGCCATATCTACTATTTTCAGTAGTTCAATCAATCATGTGCCATGCCGGAAAGCGTGGGCGGTCATGACTCGCCATTTCACTCGATCACCAGTGTCGTGGATCAGCTCAGTGTTCCTGTCTCGTCCATGCCATGTGGCCAAGCCATCCAGGTATTTTTCTCTCGGTCTTCCTCTTGGTCTGTTCCCTTCGATCTTGCCAGTTGTCACTAAGTTCTCCAATCCATTTCTTCTCATAACATGTCCAAAATTTTTTTTTTTTTTCAGTAGTTAAGCGGGCCATAATGTTATAAAATTATAAAATTCATGCAATTCTTACCTTTCTTAACTTTCGTCAACAAAATTCTAAAACTTTAAAGGCAATCAGGGTCATTACTACATTGCGGTCATTTTTTGGTTTAAAATCAAAAGTTCATTTAACAATACATTTTAAATCAGTTTCAAAAATCGCTATTAATGTAATTAATTTACAATTGTAACTGTTCTTCATAACCAGTTACTTAAGTTCAGATGCCAGTTTATCAATGTCTGGGCACAAATCTGTCGTGCCCAAAGTCATAAGCGCAGCTAGGTTACTGTCGGTGAGTCTGGAACGCTGTTGTTGTTTTTTTTAAATAACGGTCATTGCAGAAAATGACTGCTCGCATCTGTAAGTTGAATCAAAATGACAAACGTATCTCCGAACGAATGAACACAAGTGTTCAAATTGTCCGACAGGCAATAGTCGCCAGATTGAAATCATGTGATTAGCTGAAGGTGAAGCAGGTAGCTCCAGAAATTTACACCTCAGTGCAGAATTGCATTTGAAATCAACTACTTCGTGCTGATGGTTTTGTGCACTCTGATTGGTCGACAAGGCTGGGATATGGGAACTTCATAACGTTTCGTTGCGAACTGAACAGGCGCAAATTATCGCACGCTGACGGGGCTCACCGAGTGCATTTTTGAGATTATTAAAATATATTATATTAAATAACAAGGCCTTGCGTGCCACTTTCTGACAGCTGGCGGGCTACAAGTGGCCCGCGGGCCGTGGTTTGGGAACCTTTTCTCTACACCAACTTCACTCCAGCAGATGTAAGCCCTTATCAGAGCTCAAACAACATTAATCCCAACACATCAGACTTAATAAAATCTCAGTCTCCCAGAGCATTCACCAAGCGATTAAGCATTAGTCAGTATTGTGTCTTCCTGGCTCAACCTCAGTGTTCTCCCTAGTGGTCATCTGATCCGTCCTTTCATTTCCATGTACACCAGCGTGGCCTGGGCAGTAGAGCTACTTCAGCTATTGTGGGTGTGGTACATTACATTTGAAAATGGACAAGTGTTTTCTTCATCTGTGTCTCCCTTTGAAGGAAGTCCTTCACACCCAGTTAGTTAGTTAGTCGCAGTTCCAATTTCATAGCAACGGGTCGTCCCCATTATGCTCCGTTCCTGTGCCAGTGAATATCACACAAAACGCTCCCCACTGCCCAATGTGAAAAGTGGAAAAGACAAGGAGTCTCGATAAACAACAGCCCACACAGATACACTGTGCATAATGCCGCCACCAGAATGTCAACACAATAGTTCCCCACAAAACACCCAGTTCATTTCTGATGGAATCGGCAGTCATTTTCCCATCTGGATGTTTCCTAGATGTTCACCCACACAGTCCACGAAATACAGTTCATCGTCGATGGCAGTGGCAGTCAACCAGAAGCCCAGCAGCCACGCATTTCTGCATAAGGCAAAAACCGGTCAACTCTGGTACATAGCCATCCGCCATCGCTCCGAACATGCAGTCACGTTCCAAAAAACCTCGGGCAGATTCAAAAGCATTTCACACGAAACAACGCTCACAGTGTCATGCCACGCACTCACTCAGTAGCAGGGCAACGGAATCATCAAGCCTCCTTAGTCGCCTCTTACGACATGCGTGGTAGGCTGCAGTGTTGCTATTCTTTGCTTCCCTTATGGGCCCCGGCAACACACGGGGGTTATGCCCGTGTTATCCACCCAGTTATGCACCTCAAGAGTCAATGTGTCAGACTTTGGCATGCATGTGTGTAAGGTTTGTTTCCTGTCGACAGATTCCACTCAAGGTAATGGGCTCTATCTACTTGTGAGTAGGTTTTATTTTCCTAGCAATTTTGCCAGTGCCACAGCCTTATGGCCTACTCTTTGCAATTTCCAACTGCCATGGAATTTTTAACATCAACATTCCTTTTTTTTCTTTTTTTTCTTTTGCCCTTATCCGAGAATACCATGTAGCCTATCTCACTATCCAAGAGATCATTGGGTCATGTGTTATAAGATACCAGTGGTGCTTGGGAAAATACCCAGCCATACGCTGAACACAAACCCTATTATACCTTCTAAGCCTGGCGTGGACACTGTAAACCTCATAGCCAAAGTTTTTTTTTTCAAAGACTGCATATAGTTGGTAGGACCAACTCAACATTGTTTGAAAGATATTATATTACTGAATGGCTGAAATTAACTGCACTTATCTGACATTTGCCTATGTCTAATGAGAACTGTTTTCTTATTGCCCCAGTTCAGAAACATGGAAACGAATACGAGAAATCAGGCCCTGACTCAAACAGCAGAAATCCGTTAATAAACAAGGCTCGGAGCATACGCACTTTGTTCAAGAACACCAAAATTATAGTCCACATTTTGGTGTGCACATTTGCAGTGGCATCATGGATAGACATGAATGGAATGTGGGCACAGCTGCCTCTCCTGGTAGAGAAAGCACACGAGGGATGGACCCTGCCTTCGTACATTACAGTGATCAGTCAGGTGAGGTTGTCTTGTGTGGTTGTAGGTGTCAGTCAATGAGTTAATACTGTAAGTTAATGAGCTAATACAGTAGGTTAATGAGTTAATACAGTAAGTTAATGAGTAAATAGAGTAAGTTAATGAGTTAATACAGTAGGTTAATGTGTTAATACAGTAAGTTAATTTGTTAATACAGTAAGTTAATGAGTTAATACAGTAGGTTAATGAGTTAATACAGTAAGTTAATCTGTTAATACAGTAGGTTAATGAGTTAATACAGTAAATTAATGTGTTAATACAGTAAGTTAATGAGTTAATACAGTAAGTTAATGAGTTAATACAGTAAGTTAGTGAGTTAATACAGTAAGTTAATGTGTTAATACAGTAAGTTAATGAGTTAATACAGTAAGTTAATGAGTTAATACAGTAAGCTAATGAGTTAATACAGTAAGTTACTGAGTTAACACAGTAAGTTAATGAGTTAATACAGTAAGTTAATGTGTTAATACAGTAAGTTAATGCGTTAATACAGTAAGTTAATGAGTTAATACAGTATGTTAATGAGTTAATACAGTAAGTTAGTGAGTTAATACAGTAAGTTAATGAGTTAATACAGTAAGTTAATGAGTTAATACAGTAAGTTAATGAGTTAATACAGTAGGTTAATGAGTTATACAGTAAATTAATGAGTTAATATGGTAGGTTAATGAGTTAATACAGTAAGTTTCTGAGTTAATACAGTAAGTTAATGAGTTAATACAGTAAGTTAATGAGTTAATGCAGTAAGTTAATAAGTTAATGCAATAAGTTAATCCATCCATCCATCATGTGCCATGCCGGTAAGCGTGGGCGGTCATGTTCTGCCATCTCACTCGATCACCAGAGTCGTGGATCAGCTCCGTGTTTCTGTCTCGACCATGCCACAAGGCCAAGCCATCCAGGTACTTGCTTCTAGGTCTTCCCCTTGGTCTGTTCCCCTTGATCTTACCAGTTGTCACCAAGTTCTCCAGATCATTTCTTCTCATAACATGCCCAAAAAATTGTGACTGTCTGCGTCAATTGAAACGAGATAAAGAGCGTTGAGGGGATACATAGCGCCTGTTCTTTTGTATGGATGTGAAACTTGGACAATGAGCAGTCAAGCTGAAAAACATCTGATGGCTGCAGAAATGTGGTTTCTGAGGAAACTACGAAGAATACCATGGACAGACAGAAAAACCAATGACCAAGTACTACAGGAGACAAATGAACATCGTAAACTGATTAGAGAAATTAGACGTAGACAGTCAAAATTTTTTAGACATGTTATGATAAGAAATGGATTGGAGAACTTATTGACAACTGGCAAGATTGAAGGGAACAGACCAAGAGGAAGACCGAGAGAAAAATACCTGGGTGGCTTGGCCACATGGCATGGACAAGACAGGAACACTGAGCTGATCCACGACACTGGTGTTCGAGTGAAATGGCGCGTCATGACCGCCCATGCTTTCCGGCATGGCACATGATTGATTGATTGATTGACTAACATCTTACAAAGATTCTCAAGTGACATTCTGTTATATTCGAGGATGTGATTGTGCAATTGCAAACTAGAATGAGTGATGGAAAGTTTAAGTAGTTGATGGCAGTGTTAATCATTGAGTGTAAGCAGCAGGCAGAAGGAGTGAGTTCTCACCCATTGTGCACGAGACAGAGTAATAAGCTGATCAATTGAGCTATACCAAATAGCGGCAGAATAAAACATAGTGCGAGAAAGGTTGCTACCATTAGACTGTTGCAATTATTGAGAGCCATCAGGTGTGCTGCCCATAACCAAGAAATGGATAAGTACGACTGTTTATTGTGACTAAAAGTATCTTAGCCTGTTGTGGGAGTGCATATTATGTACATCTTCTGGAATTAGATGTTACACCAGCTGCCGCTGTGAGTCTGTCTTGATCCTCTCGTCTGAACATCTGCCAGATTCTTGTGTGTACGAGCCATTGTTTCAAGCAATCATTGTCGGCAGTGTTATCCTGAAGTCAACACCCCACACTAGCATCTTCACACCACCTAACAAATCCTCAGCTATTGGATATTGAAACAAAAAAGTAGCAAATCCATAACAGGATGTCGTAGTCAACCACAGCAATTTTTGACTGTTTGTGATATCTTGGTAGGTGTCCATTCAGTAGTTTGTCATTGCTTTCTGAATTACCAGTATTCATACCATTGTATGAAAAACCAGCGCAAGGCGGTCAGCTGCCAAATCGCCCACAGCTGTGTTTCGAATACATTATGCGGGATTACAAATTGCGTCCATAATCCCTTCACCACAGAGCGGGCTGTGAAACAAGCGGGTGGATAAAGCCACTGTCCAGGCTACATTTCCGATTAGAAAAGGCACATACATTTAGAATTTTTGTAGCATCTGTGAATATGGTATGCACATTTGGGACCCTTGCTGAAGAAGCTTTGGAGTTTGTGCACTGTGCTGAGATCTCCTTGTCTGATCTGTTAGAGACTAAAGCACTCGTGAAACTGTTCCTTCACAGACAAAAGCAAACATATACTTCCCAGGTCAATCTCTGTATCTGTTTTATGTGCCAAGGTTGACTTCAGAGCCATGTTTGCAACACAAAAACACCTGGTATTTGACATTTAATTTTTTTTTAAATCTTCTATTTGACATTTCTAATTTAATCTGATGTTTTACATTTGTTCTAATTTAACCTGGTATTGTGACATTTCTTCTGATACAATCTGGCGTTTGACATATCTTCTGATTTAACCTGGCATTCCACACGTGTTTCTAATTTAACCTAACAATTGACATTTATTCTTATTTAATGTGACATTTGACATTTCTTCTGATGTAACCTGGAATTATGACATTTCTTCTGATGTAACCTGGAATTATGACATTTCTTCTGATGTAACCTGGAATTATGACATTTCTTCTGATGTAACCTGGAATTATGACATATCTTCTGATGTAACCTGGAATTATGACATGTCTTCTGATGTAACCTGGAATTATGACATTTCTTCTGATGTAACCTGGAGTTATGACATATCTTCTGATGTAACCTGGAATTATGACATTTCTTCTGATGTAACCTGGAATTATGACATTTCTTCTTATTTAACCTGGAATTATGACATTTCTTCTGATGTAACCTGGAGTTATGACATATCTTCTGATGTAACCTGGAATGATGACATTTCTTCTGATGTAACCTGGAATTATGACATTTCTTCTGATGTAACCTGGAATTATGACATATCTTCTGATGTAACCTGGAATTATGACATTTCTTCTGATGTAACCTGGAATTATGACATTTCTTCTGATGTAACCTGGAGTTATGACATTTCTTCTGATGTAACCTGGAATTATGACATTTCTTCTGATGTAACCTGGAATTATGACATTTCTTCTGATGTAACCTGGAGTTATGACATATCTTCTGATGTAACCTGGAATTATGACATTTCTTCTTATTTAACCTGGAATTATGACATTTCTTCTGATGTAACCTGGAGTTATGACATATCTTCTGATGTAACCTGGAATTATGACATTTCTTCTTATTTAACCTGGAATTATGACATTTCTTCTGATATAACCTGGAGTTATGACATATCTTCGGATGTAACCTGGAATTATGACATTTCTTCTTATTTAACCTGGAATTATGACATTTCTTCTGATGTAACCTGGAGTTATGACATATCTTCTGATGTAACCTGTAATTATGACATTTCTTCTGATGTAACCTGGAATTATGACATTTCTTCTGATGTAACCTGGAATTATGACATCTTCTGATGTAACCTGGAATTATGACATTTATTCTGATGTAACTTGGAATTATGACATTTCTTCTGATGTAACCTGGAGTTATGACATTTCTTCTGATGTAACCTGGAGTTATGACATATCTTCTGATTTAACCTGGCATTCCACATGTGCTTCTAATTTAACCTAACAATTGACATTTATTCTTATTTAATGTGACATTTGACATTTCTTCTTATTTAACCTGGAATTATGACATTAATTCTAATTTAACCTGGAATTATGACATTTCTTCTGATGTAACCTGGAGTTATGACATATCTTCTGGTGTAACCTGGAATTATGACATTTCTTCTTATTTAACCTGGAGTTATGACATATCTTCTGATGTAACCTGGAATTATGACATTTCTTCTGATGTAACCTGGAATTATGACATATCTTCTGATGTTTTCTGATGTAACCTGGAATTATGACATATCTTCTGATGTAACCTGGAATTAAGACATTTCTTCTGATGTAACCTGGAATTATGACATTTCTTCTGATGTAACCTGGAGTTATGACATTTCTTCTGATGTAACCTGGAATTATGACATTTCTTCTTATTTAACCTGGAATTATGACATTTCTTCTGATGTAACCTGGAGTTATGGCATATCTTCTGATGTAACCTGGAATTATGACATTTCTTCTAATGTAACCTGGAATTATGACATTTCTTCTGATGTAACCTGGAATTATGACATATCTTCTGATGTAACCTGGAATTATGACATTTATTCTGATGTAACCTGGAATTATGACATTTCTTCTGATGTAACCTGGAGTTATGACATTTCTTCTGATGTAACCTGGAGTTATGACATATCTTCTGATTTAACTTGGCATTCCACATGTGCTTCTAATTTAACCTAACAATTGACATTTATTCTTATTTAATGTGACATTTGACATTTCTTCTTATTTAACCTGGAATTATGATATTAATTCTGATTTAACCTGGAGTTATGACATTTCTTCTGATGTAACCTGGAATTATGACATTTCTTCTGATGTAACCTGGAATTATGACATTTCTTCTGATTTAATCTGACATTTGATATTTCTTCTGAATTAACCAGATATATGACATTTATTCTGCTTTAACCTGGAATGATAACATTTCTTCTTATTTAACCTGACATTTGACATTTCTTCTGATTTAACCAGATATTTGACAGTTCCTTTGATTTAACCTAGAATTATGAAATTTCTTCTAATTTAACCTGGAATTATGACATATCTTCTGATGTAACCTGGAATTATGACATTTCTTCTGATGTAACCTGGAATTATGACATTTCTTATAATTTAACCTGGAATTATGACATTTCTTCTGATTTAACTAGACATTTTACACTTCTTCTTCCAATTTATTTCCAGGTTGCCAATATTGGACCACTTATTTTCGTGCTGATTTCCTGCCTGGCTCCGCAGACCAAGCCAAAACTGGAGAAGGTGACTTCGTTTATCATCATCATTGTTGGCGTAGTGGCCAGTTTTCTGCTGGCCTTTTTCTGGGAGTACACAACGTACATCGGGGGCAGCATGCACAGCACAGCTCTACTGACACTCAACTTCTTCCTAGCTCTGGGTGACTGCACCAGCTCTGTGTCCTTCTATGCATTTATGGCCTACATGAAGCCAGAGTACATTGCTACTCTCTTCGTAGGTTGGTATATTTGTGTTGTGTTGGTGTATTTTGTTGTTTAATGATTTTAACACACAATCTGATCGCATGTTTAAGCTGGCAGAAGCAATCACCATTAATTTACAAAAGCCATTTTTGTGCAAACAGAAAGACATGATAGTAAGTTTAAAATTACTGTGGTAGACAATTCAAATTATGAGGGTAAGTTAATAAGTAAGTCACAAATGGCTGTAGAAAAATAATTAAATATGATAACTTGAAACCAGTTTATTTTTGTACATACATTGTCCCTTTATTTCTCAACATAATTTTCACCAACATTGATGCCCTTATCCCATCGTTTTATCAGTCCTCCCAAACCAGCTGCATAGAACTGAATGCTCTGTTTTCTAAACCATGTTTTCATTTTACATTCAACTTCGGCATCATTCACAAAATGTCTCCCGCCAAGGTGGGTGTTCAGTGTTTATGCTGACAAATGTTTATCCTTTAAAGCGGTGCATAGCTGGGTAGAAAAAGTGATGAGGACGAGTCAATAAGTAAGTCACACTGTTTTGTGGGATGGCAGGTAAATGAAAACAAAGCACGCACTTCTATGCAGCCGGTTTGGGAGGACTGATAAAATGATGGGATAAGTGCATCAATGTTGGTGGAAATTATGTTGAGAAATAAAGGGACAATGTATGTATAGAATTAAACTGGCTTCAATTTGTTATCATAGTTAGTTATTTTTCTACAGCCATTTGTGACTTACTTATTAACTTACCCTTGTACTGTGTGAATATGTGTGTTGTATATTTGAGCTTGAAGGATTTATCTAATTACTTTAGTTTATGTTGTGGGATGTCTGCAGTATGTACCTGACGTGGTATGAATCTACACTAGGGTAGATTTTTAAAATTGACCTGAGGCTTCCAGGTCGACCCAGCCTAAAAGGGTTATCAGGAAGTGTCTTGAGTAGTAAAGGCAGCCGGCATACTACTGATCACATGACCTACCATGTGCCGATCAGTATAAAAATATAGGTCTTGCACCATATGTCTAATGTCCAAATATTCCCAACTATCAGACTTAACACCAGGAAAGCAAAATCATTGACAGTTATACAAGTTTATCCACCAGCGTCAGAAGAGGATTACATTTATGCAGTGGCACAGTGACTTGCATGCTTGCCTGCTGGCCCTGGGTTTGAATCCCTATCAAGGCTTAATTGACCTCAGAGTCCAGGTAGACGCAGCCTAATATGGGTACTAGAAAATGTCTTGGGAAGTAAATACAGCCAGCGTGATATTAATCACAGCACCCGTCCAGTGTCGGTTGGTTCTGTAAAAATATGGGTCTTGCACCACTTACCACCACAGAACCCGTCCAGTGTCGGTTGCTTCTGTAAAAATATGGGTCTTGCACCACTTACCACCACAGAACCCATCCAGTGTCGGTTGCTTCTGTAAAAATATGGGTCTTGCACCACTTACCATCACAGAACCCGTCCAGTGTCGGTTGCTTCTGTAAAAATATGGGTCTTGCACCACTTACCACCACAGCACCTATCCAGTGTCGGTTGGTTCTGTAAAAATATGGGTCTTGCACCATATACCTAATAAGGCTCAAGGCATCACTACACAAACAGACACTGATACAAATACACTAAAAAAAAATTTTAAAAAGATGTCCCGGGGATGCTGAATCCCAGTGTAGATTTACTCAGTCATCATTAAGGGTGGCCACAGAACTGACATGGTGGTATTGTGGTTAGTATACTTGACGGCTAAGACAGTGATCTGGGTTCAATCCCCAGTGTGGACAGGATAATTTTTTCCAACCTGTATGTCTTTGGGGTCAATCCAGCCTTATAAAAATTCCATCCATCCATCATCCATCATGTGCCATGCCGATAAGCGTGGGTGGTCATGTTCTGCCATCTCGCTCAATCACCAGAGTCGTATAAAAATTAGTACCATAAAATTTTTAGACTTCTTTGAGAACTGTTTGAGAAGGCACTGTGATGAGAAAAGGAATTGGTCACCCTACCTCATTTGTCATGGTCTAGATTATGGGAAGGCCTAACACTTCACGCACCAGTGGCAGTAGATTATAGGACAATCTTTACAGAACTGCTTCAGTAGCTGAGGGAGAAACAGATAGACAGAAAGCAGGGGAGGTTTGAGTAGAGACTGTGATAGGTAAAGAAGGGTAGCAAAGGTGAGCAAGTGATAGAGAGGGTTGGAAAAGAGAAGGAAATGGGAAACAGGGAGGGAAGAAGATACTGAAAGGAGAAATAGGGAGAGGGGAAAGTCTGAACAAATGAATGAACAAACAGACATTATTGTAAAATGGTTACAAATTAAGCACGCAGGCCTGTCTTACATGCAGCCCTTACAACCACTCATCTTTTACACATCAGATGTACGTTATGTATAACTCTTGTTACATTAATGTAGAAAAAAATAACATGGTAACATGAATGCTGAACATACACACAATATGTACTTAACATTTTATGTTTATGTTTATGAGAGTGACAGGTAGTAAGAGGAGAGATTGATCTGAGTGACAGGTAGTAGGAGGAGGAGAGATTGATCTGAGTGACAGGTAGTAGGTGGAGAGATTGATCTGAGTGACAGGTAGTAGGTGGAGAAATAAAGAGAGTTGAGTGACAGGTAGTAGGAGGAGGAGAGATTGATCTGAGTGACAGGTAGTAGGAGGAGGAGAGATTGATCTCAGTGACAGGTAGTAGGAGGAGGAGAGATTGATCTGAGTGACAGGTAGTAGGAGGAGGAGAGATTGATCTGAGTGACAGGTAGTAGGAGGAGGAGAGATTGATCTGAGTGACAGGTAGTAGGAGGAGGAGAGATTGATCTGAGTGACAGGTAGTAGGAGGAGGAGAGATTGATCTGAGTGACAGGTAGTAGGTGGGGAGATTGATCTGAGTGACAGGTAGTAGGTGGAGAAATAAAGAGAGTTGAGTGACAGGTAGTTGGTGGGGAAATAGAGTTGAGTGGCAGATAGTAGGTGGAGAAATAAAGAGAGTTGAGTGACAGGTAGTCAGTGGAGAAATAAAGAGAGTTGAGTGACAGGTAGTCAGTGGAGAAATAAAGAGAGTTGAGTGACAGGTAGTTGGACAAGAGATAAAGAGAGGAGAAAGAGAGTGAAGGGAAACAAGACAGACAGACTGTGGAAGGAAGAGAGAGAGGGAGGTAAAAATAAAGAAATAAAGATTACAGGTTGTAGAGACAGAAAGAGATGTTTTGCATACATTACATTATTGTTTGAATATTTGTTGTTTTCCAGGAGAGGGACTCAGCTCTCTGATTCCTGCTGTGATTGCCATTGGACAGGGAGTTGGCCAGATTTCATGCAATGGAACAATGGCCATCAACGTTGGGCCCAGCTTCTCTGTGAGAGTCTATTTTATTATTCTGTCTGGCATTCTTCTAGTGTCAGCTGTAGCCTTTTTACTTCTCAACTTCTGGGACTACTGCAAGTCGGAGATGATAGTCCAGGCACCTGTTGGGGAGGAAGTGATAGTACACCAGCCCAGACAGCCCACGGCCATGTACGGCACGCTAGATTCAGTGTCGGAAAGTTCCGAAGATAAAGGATGTAATGGACCATACACAGCTGAAGGTGATGACGACAAGTTTTCTCAGACCAGCCAACCCAGAACTGAGGTTGCATCCAGCGTTGAAGTACTCTTAGTGGGATCAAGCGATTCCAACCAGAGCTCAGGTGTTTGCCAGTCTATACGGATTTTAATTCAAGTCACAGACATCCCACTGTGGAGGTTTTTCCTTCTGCTGGCTCTGATCATCCTTATCAACATGACCCTGACTACATTTCTGTCCAGCATACAGATCTACTCAGTTCTGCCATATGGTATGGAGTACTATCATCTCGCCACCACGCTGCCGCAGATTGCTAACCCAGTGGCCTGCGTGTTTGCCTTGTTTGTCATGACGGAGCATACAGCCATCATAGTTGTAATCACTTTTCTAGGACAGGTGTGTGTTGGATACATTATTTATGCGGCGACAATGAGCCCGACACCGCCACTGCATGGGGAGAGTGGCGGCGGTGAGCTTGCGGTAAGTATGGTTACTGTCGTCACATAACACTAGCACATCTTAAGCTTTGTGAAGTGGTTAACTGGTAAATGTGAATAACAGGCTGCATGGAGAGAGAGAGAGAAAGCAAGGCACAGAGTACTTGCTGTCAATATGATTACTGTCATTAACCAGCACATAACACTAGCACATCTAGAGCATTGTGAAGTGGTTAACTGGTAAATGTGAATAACAGGCTGCATGGGGAGAGAGAGAGAGAGGGGCAGTGGAGTAATAATTGTAAGTATTGTTTCTGCCATAAACCATGACACAACATGAGCGCACCTAGAGCATTGTGAAGTGGTTAACTGGTAAATGTGAATACAAAAACTGCACAGACAGAGAGAGAGAGAGAGAGAGAGAGAGAGTGGAGTGATAATTGTAAGCATTTTTCTTCCATAAAACATGACATAACCCTAGCACATCTAAAGTATAATTAAGTAGTTAACTAGTTAATATGAATGATAAACTGCATAGCCAGAACAAACAAATTAATGAACAAACTTTGTTTTCAAAATGTTAAGAATTGGACACGCAGGTCCGTCTAACATTCTGCCCTTTTATCACTCTCTTTCATACATTATTTCATCCACACATCATTCGAGGCTAACCGTGAACAACAACAATATAAAAGTTATGCATTATAAAGGCATACAAGAAATGCAAATATCACTACTACACGACTCACTAAAATTAATGAATGATGTGGCAGTTGTTATTAGCTGCGGGGAACATACTGTCTACTAAAAGGGCACTGACTGTTATACTTGGGTTTTATTATTGTTATTATTATTATTATTTGTATTATTATTAAGGGGAAAGTAATCTGTACTGAGATAGTGTTCGAATAATTTGCGATTATATTTGTAGGGATCTTTGATTTCTTGTGGAAGATTGTTCCACAGCTGAGCTGCGGAGTACACTAGGCTTGTTTTGTACAAGTCTATCCTAGGCTTCAGGAGGTGTAATATATTTAGTCGTTAATTGTGTCTAGCATTATATTTAAACAATGGCCAGAGGTAATTTGGGTCATATCTGATGTAGGATTTTGTGAATTGGTGTGGCCTAGTTGAAAAGTAGGCATTTGCGGAGTGGTAGTAACTGAGCAGAGAGAGTGTGTGTGTGGGGGGGGGGGGGGGGTATGGTTACTGTCATAAACCATCGCATAACAAGCACATCCAGAGCATTGTGCAGTAGTTAACTTGTCATGTCATCTGTCATCTACTGTCTGTAGTACCTTGCGGTGTAGGACAAGGGTCTTGTGCCTGAGGAAGTAAGACCGTCTGGCTAGTACAGTCACTGCAAACTGTGCAGGTTAGGGTTTTCTTTTTGCCCCCAACAAAAAAATCCACTTAAGTAATTAATAATTACTTAAAATTTGAACCCGGTGTTCTAGCCTCTCAGTCAGCCAATCCTCGGTTCACTAGTAAATGTGAATTTAAAAATATGTAGAAAGACATGAATGTCTGGGAGAGATTGTAACAAGACCCCCGGGGCTTGGACAGGTATGTTACTATAGTTAATATCCCCAGCCTTTGCTCCGACCACCCCAATAGGACTTTACATCTACAAGGCCCCACACAAGCCGGGACAGCTGACCTTCCCCTCCTCACTTATGGATTCCTACCCACAGGGGGCTCGGACAAGACAACAGTCATACTATTACTCAAAGCCATGGCTAACAAAGCAAAATTTAATTTCTAAATACGTCAACTGAACTAAGAGATGGATGGCTGGGAAGCCAGGATAGAAGACAATATATACACCGGCTGTTGGAGAACAGCCTGAAGATCTAGCAATGAGCAGTCATCATCATGGAGCATGTGACATCAGTGTGTGCAGTCGTCCTGTCATCATTAACGACTCACCCGAGTAACCTCCAGTGCAAGGAACTCCAAGGCGTAAACCCTTTCCAAAGTTCTCTCCTCCCACTGTGAGTAAGATCTCGGACTGGTCAGGCGTATGACTTATGCCTGGCGGACACCTCACCCAAAAGTTCGTTAGTCATCCCTCGATGATGTAATAAATCACAAGTTCTGCTGATGACGTCTGGGCCGACCCTAGAATCCTAGATGTCCCCAACTGAAGAAAAGTACTGCAGCTCGACACACTCGTATCTAAGAGCCTGGTTGCTCTTCTTCTCAAGTTAATGGGAAAACTGTCTGCAACCTATCCCTGGAGCGATAGCTCCATATAACAACATTGTGACAACTGAATGCTCCAACAGGTGAATGTACGAAATCAACATATTCACAAGTCACTAAGCTTCACAGTTCTGTAGGTATCTGATACCTTCACAGCTCACAATGTCATTGTCCACCAACACCTAGTAATGAGTAGATCCCTACCCAAACAAGAATGTTACTCAGGTGTTCACCAAACTAGCAAATCCCTGGTATCGGTCACTTGACCACGTTAAGGCTTCAATCAGGATAAAAAATGTAGATTCATACCGTAGTTTAGTTGAAATTATACAATGTGTCCCATGACGACCCAGCCGGGCCGGAAACATAATAAACTGGCCATTGTTCTGACTGGTAACCAGAGATCATTCACATCAACATAACTGGAATTCATTTCCCTTGAGAGGACACACGTCATTACTGAGTTAAAGCCGCACCAGTACCTTACTGGTGGAAATCACAAGATGCTTCAGTCCTGGACCCTACCTGGATCGGTTGACTAATATCATCGTCTGACTCGTCTCGGCGGTCTTAGCATAGACCTACCAGGATAATCAACTCAGTGTCTCTCAAATGTTGACATTGGCAGATTCTGATGACCACTCCCAGTATTGCCCCAACCATCACCTTGACAGGCACTGGAGTGAGCTGGTCCTCTTGAGTTTATGGTATAACTCGTGAATCTCCCTCATACATATAACAGATCCTGAAACATGGAGGTCAGTGTGAGTACCTTGCTACAACTTAGGACTAACATGCATGACTACTTTACCACATGCATCAGATTATTATATCTCATATAAGATACATTTGATCATTAACATCATAGATCAATCCTTAACTACAAGGTACAGGCATGAGGGTGCAAGAGAAAGCAATAGTTCACAAGTATATAGTCAAGTAACTCGTCTGGGCAACAGATCGCCCGATAGCACCAGAGTAGATTGTTTGACTCTGTCAAAGTATCTGCTACCTGGTGTTTCTCCAATCCTGTTTCTCTTCAACCAACCACAACCATAAAATACACCTACTTATCTTTCAGTGTAGCAGTTACATTATCTAGGAGGTGCCCAGCCGGTCATATCCTCCTCACATCCATAACTCAACAATTAATCAATCAATTAACCCATTGATCAATTAATTAAACATAACTCATTAATGACTACACTCTATCAGTAAATTATTTACCTGAAAATTTATTAATGTAGCATCAACAAATTATACATCATGAATTGTTAAACTTAACTAACAAACTCATAAACAACCCAACAGCTTCTGTTCTGGGATCATCATCCCAGAACAAAGGTTGACCTTTATTAGTTGACCTTCAGCCATGACGGTCAAGTCTGTGCAGGTCTAGCACAGCTATGGTGGCCATCCACCGAGAACACTTTCCCCCAGCTGCTGTGGGCAAATATCGCATTGCTTCCATGGCGAGTTAGACCACGTCATCCATTTTAGAGTGGCCTCTAGCCCCTCATCCACTACATCTCCAGTCCCACAAATCCTGCCCAATTGGCACCTAGGTCACTACTACTTCCTCACTTCAGTGAATAAGTTACTCCACACTAACAGAATCAGGTTTATTGAAGAGAAGAGCAGTAGAGATAGACAAGGTTCTGTTTGAAGCTCGGCTCTACATTAGCGCAACGGCCTTGAGTACAGAGCGACGCCTCGCTCTCGGTCAAGTAGTCAGATTCAACACTCGGTCACGAACAATCACTTTTGTCAGACACGCAATAATGGTCGGTCGGACAGGCCTAATAACCACTCGGTCTGGCGTACATTACGCGCACAATCGGGCACGCCTAGTCACTCCGGCGGGCGGGCATATCAACAAGCAGTGATATCAAAATCCATAAGCAATTCCTAACTACCTCTATCATGTAAATACAAAACATTTCTACATAGAGGTGGAACAGCACTGGCATCCTAACCTAGCAAATACTTACCTTCATCCCAATGGAAATACATCACCTTGAATCCAGGAATTAATACACAACACTTAAGGCATACATCATAGCACTGATTAACTAAGCAAACCACACCTTGCTGGCTAGCTTTAGCTAAAACCTTATCACTAGGACTGCCTTTAGCATCACACAATATAAATGTGTAAATATAATATGCCAGAATTCCTCACCATCCTAAGAATGTATTCACTAAACAAAACAATTAACACATTTGCTTCAAGGCTAGTAAATTACCCAAATCTACTTACACAAAGCAGTGAAAACATCATTGTACCTGTCACTAACAAGGCATATAATCGTAATCTACAATCATTAAATTCTATCAGCTCTACTAACAACAGATTTACACATCTAATCAATGGCACAAATAACACAGGCCTGCTGTTTGACACACCCAACAGCTGTAGCTGCCAAATATATCTGACCTAAATCATCACTAGCCGATCGATAAGGCTCATTATAAATGCAGACAGGCGGGCGAACAAGTCTAAGCGGCATCGTGGCAATTATTTTACGTTCGGCGGTAAAGTATTTCGGCTACCGGCGTTCTATCTACGGATGACGGTTATTTAATAACTTATTACTGTTTTACCTTGACTATAAGAATCACCTCACTTCACTGCTGATGTCTCGCTCTGGCCGCGACAACCGACATAAATTTCTTCTAGCAGCGAGTAACAGCGGCCGTATTTGACGATGCTTGACTGGCGACTGACGGCCGATAGCTAAGTGTGCACTCACAATTACCTCTTCGGGCCTAGAGAATCCCATGGATCATGGAGAAATTCAAAACCCTGTGAGCCCCGAGCAGTTGTGGGTCCAACATGATAGCAAACCTCACGTACGCACTTTGCCTAGGATATTCTAGAAGGATCTACATTCTTCTCGAACTGTCCCGACTATGACATCAGGGACTAATTTAGCCGGGGATTCCCCTAGCTATGGCCCCATTTTCAAGGGAGACCAACCCGTCTTATTCCGTCCAAAGGGAAATAATGCAGAGGACAGATTGAATCTAATCCATTTTGTCACAGAGATGAGTATGAAGGGAGGTGTGTCAGGCAAGCAGAGAAGCAAAAGGTTACAATTTAGAGTGATTCAATAGGTGGTTATACATAATTTTTAAAAGTATAAAAGGGTACTGGATAATCTGGGGAAAAAGGTGATGGAGGGCACTGGCCACCCCACTGTATAATTGCATAAGAAAATGACATATTTGGGACATTTAGAAAGACATGAATGTTCCTGGAAGAGATGAGTATGGAGGGAGGTGTAACAGGCCAGCAGAGAGCCAAAGGCTACAATTTAAAGTGATTCAAGCGGTGATACGTAATCTACACACGGCATTAACAGAGGCAGGACGTCTGACATACAGTAGAAATTTTGAAAGAAGTAGAGGCAAAGTTCTGCACAGGACAGCCACTGGAAGATGATGACAATGTAATCTAACATTTCACACCGCTACAGCAGGGACGACATATACCTTCTCACACAGGATTCATCTTTGAACAAATTGTCTGTTTCCTAGTTAGTTAGTTGAGGTTCCAACTTCACGACAATGGGTCGTCCCCATTATGCTCCATTCCCATGCCAGCGAATGTCACACAAAATGCTCCCCACTGTCCAATGTGAAAAGTGGAATAGACTGGAGTCTTGGCAATCCAGCAAGCCTGCACAGGTACACTGCATAATGCCGACGTCAGAATGACAACACAAAATTCATCCACGAATACCACAGTTCATCGTTGATGTCTGTTTCCTTCTCACATCCATCCATCCATCATGTACCATGCTGGAAAGCGTGTGCGGTCATGACTCGCCATTTCACTCGATCACCAGAGTTGTGGATAAGCTCAGTGTTCTCGTCTTGACCATGCCATGTGGCCAAGCCATCCAGGTATTTACTTCTCGGTCTTCCCCTTGGTCTTGCCCTTTGACACCAAGTTCTCCAATTCATTTCTTCTCATAACATGCCCAAAAAATGTTGACTGTCTACGTTTAATTTCTCTAATCAATTTACGATTTTCACATGTTTCTTGTAGGACTTGGTCATTGGTTTTTCTGTCTGTCCATGGTATTCTTTGCATTTGTTTGAATCAGTCTAAATTGTAGCTTTTTGCTATTCTGCTGGCCTGATACACCTCCCTCCATACTCATCTCTTCCAGAGACATTCATGTCTTTCTAAATGTCCAAAATATTTCATTTTCTTCTTGAATGATAATTGAAAACAAAAAAGATTTCTGTTCTTATTTTTTCTTTTATGTTGCATATCCATTACAGGATGTTGCAGTCAACACCAGCATTTTTCAGCTGCTGTTGATGTACTAGGCAAGTTTTACGTTCAGTAGTTTGCCATTGTTTTCTGAATGACCGGCTCCCATGCCAGCTGTTCTTAATGCATAGCGTTAACCTTTGAAAAGCCATTTGTTTCCTTCTCACATTGGAATACTTTATGACAAATTTCTTTCCCTTTTTGCTTGGGAAAAATCTTTGGAAAAAAAATGGTTTCCTTCTCACATGGGATTAATCTGGGGAAAAAAACACATTTGTTTCCTTATCACATAGGATAAATCTTTGAAAAATTATTGTTTTCCTCATCACTTAGGTTTATTACTACTACTGGCATCTTGCCTTCTTGATAGACAATAGTTTGTTACATTGTGCTTCAAAAAAGGCATAATAACTACAACCCCATGGCAGGTCGAATGTGACTGGTCAGGCCAATTCTCACTGTAAATATCTGTTCACAATGATTGCATGTGAACATATGGTCATTTCCACCTCACGCACCATCTTATGTTTCACACCCTCAGACTTCCGGTCACCAACATGGCGGTTAGGCATTGAACCGTTAAGGCCTGTGGCGTGTTTATGCTTGTAGCTACGGTTTGCAATCGCATTTTCCTCATGTTGGACTGGTAGTACATGGTTCCATCGCCCTGCTACTGAGTGAGTGTGTGGGCAATACTGTGAACTGTGAAGTTCGCGTGGAATGCTTTTACATCTCATATACAGTGACCTGCATGTTCGGAACAATTGCTACCGGCTGCTGCTGAATTGACTGATTTGCCTTTTCAATTCACGGGTGCATTTTTTAGGAGACTCCTGGGAGTCAGCGCTGAAGCTGCAGAGTTTGTGCTTTATGCGACACTTTCGGCGGGTCGCCCTGCGGTGAAAGACCGAGCCATGTGAGAAAACCCGGGTCAATGAAGTCTTTCTGGTGACTGCCGAGTCTATCGACGATGAACTGTGATTTTCGTGGATGAATTTTGTGTTGGCATTCTGGCGGCGGCATTATGCACAGTGTACCTGTGCGGGCTGTTGGATTGCCGAAACTCCTGTCTATTCCACTTTCCACATTGGACAGTGGGGAGCATTTTGTGTGATATTCATTGGCACAGGGATGGAGCATAATGGGGACGACCCGTTGCCGTGAAGTTGAAACCTCAACTAACTAACTAACTCACACCCTTAGTGTGTGACCTATCTGCAATCATATTCTTCTTTGTCTTTATTCCATTTCTGATTTTTGCACTCCATGCAACATGATCAGCTGGGACATGCTCCCAATGTGCAATATCAATGCCTGTATCAGTCATATCCTGCTTACACACATCTTTGTATCATAATAGAGGCCGGCCCCGAGATCTTTCACCCATTTGTAATTCATGTATTTCACCAAAAAAGATGTGTATTTCACCAAAAAATATGTCCTTTGGTATTCTACCGTCATCCATCCTCCTAATGTGTCCTATCCATCTAAGTCTACGAAGACTGAGCATGGAACAAACCGTCAAACAACCCGATCTTTTCATTATGTCAGTATTTGTGATTTTGTCTTGCCACTTAATGCCAAGTATTCTTCACAGACACCGCAATTTAAAGCTGTTTAAATGTTGCTCTTGGTGTGAGTAAGTTAGGATTAATCTTTGAAAACTTATTTATTTTCTTCTTTCTTTCTTACATGGGATTAATTTGGTTTAAAAATTTTTAAAATAAGAATGATTTGTTGTTGTCTTTCCTTCTCACATGGAATTAATCCTTGAAAGATTACTTGACTTAATCTTTCATTCTCACATGTGATAAATCTGTGAAAATCACTTTCTCTTCAACAGGTTGCAATGTGGGTACTGGTCACACTATTGCTGATTTATGCCAAGGTCTGCATTGCTGGAGTCCTAAGGAAGCATGGCAGGAATGCACTTATATGGGGAGGCGCCTGTACCCAGATTGGGGCACTAATTGGGGCAGTAGTCGGCTTTGTTCTTGTAAATGTATACAGTTTGTTTAAGGATGCCCCGTACTGTCCCTAGTGAGATGCACACATGAAGGAGCTAACTGGAACCATGTGAAAATGCAGTCAATAAAAGACAGAACAGGAAGTGCAAAGAATCAGTTTCAACAGTCACAAACATTAGAGGATGTTTGGGTGAGAAGTATTCATCAGCAAATAAAATTATCAACATCATGTGCTGCATGCAGTTGATGGTGGAGGCGATCATGTTCGCTCACATTCATCTGTCTTCTGTATTGATAAGTTCAACTATAGACCATCTTCCATGCCACTCTGCCAAGCCATTGAGCACTTTCTCCTTCTCTCAATCCCTGTCTCTAATACCTTCATTATTCCCAGTTGTCATAACATAGACAAAGACAGAGGCCTTAATGTAAGTTATTTTAGTCCTTCTGGCTTTGTCTCTTGTTTTTGTTTGCTGATGAAGATATGTTACCAAAACACCATCATCATATGTGCTCTTGTCTTTGAAAATGTAACCTCTGCACTTCTTGTCTTTCTAGTATTTACTGTACAATGTGAGGCACTGCAGACAGAGAGTACAAACCTTGTGATACACATGCATAACTCCACCGGTGGAAGCCTCTTGTACTAGATCATCCTCCACCTGCCACTGTATGTTGTGGGGTTGAGAACAGGGGATTATGGCAAGAGAATCGATGTTATTGCACCAGGTTCTATCCCACATTTACTAGGTTTTCCTTCCACAGTTGCCTCTTTAATACATCACACATTGCATGAACTCCATAGCTCCAGTGACAACCACCTGGGGTCCCCCCCCCCCCCCCCCCCAAAAGTGGCATTCATGAAAAGAATGACAGAAATTGAACCCCATCTGTACACCCAAATGCAAGACTTTGTATATTCATGTAATATATGCATTGTTTAGAGGGAGGTTTTATTTATGGAACAGATCATTGCATTTTATGTTTTAATGAGCTTCTTTAACATTCATTTGGTTAGAAAGTTGTAGGTATTTTGTTTTTTAAGAAGTTGAAAAGTCAGGAATGAAAAATAATATGACAAGTTAAGCTGTGGATGATGACTGTCTAATGTGGATTTAAACATGTGACTGTGTAGAATGTTGAGTTACATATTGAAAGATGATTGTTTAGAAATGTGGATTTAAACACTGGATTATGCATATCTATTATGTTAAGTTAAGCATTAGGTTATGCCTATAGAATGTTGAGTTCATTGGATTGTGAATACCTAGTATGCAAAGTTAAACATTGCATTGTGAATATCTAAAATATTGGAGTTAAACGTTGGATTATGACTATATAGAATGTTTAGTTAAACATTGTATTATAACTATATAAAATATTGGAGTTAAACGTTGGATTATGACTAGATAGAATGTTTAGTTAAACATTGTATTATAACTATATAAAATATTGGAGTTAAACGTTGGATTATGACTAGATAGAATGTTTAGTTAAACATTGTATTATAACTATATAAAATATTAGAGTTAAACTTTGGATTATAACAATATAGAATGTGGAGTTAAACATTGGATTATGATTACATTGAATGTGGATTTACACATTGGATTATGATTATATAGAATGTAGATATCACATTTGAAATCATTGTTATTTAGTGAATGTCAAATTTTTAAAATGCTGCATGTTCATGTGTATAATAAAGTAATTGGTGATAGTAAACTATATAAAACACACACAACAGAGGGTTCTCAGGAGGTTCCTGCTGTAGGCAGATGTTGGCTTCTTGATCCTTCTGGACATTCTAGGGAGCAGATCCACTAGGGTCATGACTCCTAAACACCTTTCTCCTGTAGTGTTTCTACATCTATGAAAACCCAGCTTATTTCCCTTGTCCAAACTGCTGTTAAAGTCTGTCCCTCACACTGCCACTGTGGGCATCACCCTGACTTTTTCATTGTGACAGCATTATAAACCTGACACTTGTAACCTCATTTCCGTTTTGTACTTTTACGACTGGACTAAATGAAAGCCAGCCTCTTTCTCTTGGCAGATTAGCAACCATTCTATTGGATTATACCATTACCACTTCCCCGTTCAACCTCAGAAGAGAAGTTATATTAGGGTCCATCCCTGGTTCAGATTAATAATCCTGTGACCGAGTCAGCCATACATAGGATATTAATTTGAAGATGATGGTTGTCCAAGAGGGTAATGGGTGATTTTTCAGCAACCATCATCATCTCAACCAGGAGCTCCACTCACTCATGAAGTGCCTCACAAGCTGCGACACCATGAATATGACACTTCATACCTTGGTGCACTGCCTTGCCTATTGCGCTAAGTGTGAAAATCATCTTTCTTGCCAATGATAAGCAATAGTTTTTATAACTGCACCAAAATCATAAATTGCTCTCCTGTAATTAACTTTTCTTGGTTACCCCCCTTTGGCTTATCAGGCCTGGTGTTTTCTCCTTTTGTGTATACACATTGGAATAATTCTAGGTTTCATGTGTGCATGCCCACACATCCCAAATAGATAATATATTATCACATCAGTGTGAGTGTGCACATGTGTGTGTTTTAAGAGAAAATGCGAATCTAACTGTTGAGCAGAACATATTCATGATTATTGTGGTAGACTGAATGTGGCAAAAATATTATAGTCGCTTTCATTGTAATTTCCATACGTTTAACTAGTGATCTACAACAGATTTTATGGCTGTGATGAAATGGAGGTAAATTGTTTTCTGAGTGACTGAAATGTTTGCACACTATTTTATTTTTGTGATAATTTAAATAATCAGAATAGCTGGTTTTCATGCTCTTGTTTTTTGTTCTTTTCATATTCCATTGTTGTTAAGAATTCATTGGAGTTTTCTCCCTTGTACCAAACGTGTCACTATGGCCACTAAGAGTCTCTGCCAGTGCAGTATAAATTGTTGATCTAATGTTGTCTATAGAGGAGTGCACACTTTCTATAGTAGCATTGTTGGATGCACATTTCCTATAGTAGCATTGTAGGGTGCACACTTCCTATAGTAGAATTGTAGAGTGCACACTTCCTATAGTAGCATTGTAGAGTGCACACTTCCTATAGTAGAATTGTAGAGTGCACTGCACATTTTCTACAGTAACATTTTAGAGTGTACACTTTCTACAGCAACATTGTAGAGTGCACACTTTCTACAGCAACACTTTAGAGTGATCACTTTCTACAGTAGCAGTTATTTTACCACAGCCAAATTTCTATAAGATAATAGCTATTTTACTATAACCAAATTTATGTAAAATAGTCATTTTACCACAACCAAGTTTCTATTGGATAGCCATTTTACCATTACCAAATTTCAGTAAAATAGTTATTTTACCACAACCAGATTTGTATAATAAGGTTGTAATTTTACCATAATCAAATTTCTATAAGATGAAGTCATTTTACCATAACCAAGTTGCTATAATGAGATAGTAAATTTACCATAACCACATTTCTATAATAGTCTTTTTACAATAACCAAATTTCTAAAATAAGGTAATCATTTTACCAACTAGATTTCGATAAGATTGTCATTTTACCATAACCAAATAACTTGAAGATGAAGCCATTTGTTTACCATAACAAAATTGATTTATGATAGTCTGTTAACTATGACCAAATTTCTATAAGATAGTCATTTTATTATAACAGAATTTTCTATAAGATAATCTATTCCAAATTCCTTTTCTAAAATAGTCACTTTACCATAGCCATATTTCCAAAGTAAGATAGTCACTTTACCAGAACAACATTTCTTTAGTTAAGTAGTTTCAAATGGGATAATCTACCCAGACAATTCATATCAGTATGCTTATGGAATGCACACATTTGAATTCCCACTAGTGATACAGAGTTTGTGCACTGTGTTGAAGTTCTCCTTGTGTGTCCTATAGGAAGATACTGGAGCGCTTATGGAAGTTTCCATATATCATCATCATCTAGTGTCCTGCTGAATGACATAGGCAGTCATCTGTTTTCACAGATCTGGGGTGTTCTGGATCAATCCGATTGATGACATTCCTCCATGCCCTAACTTAAGACCATACAGCATGTCTCTCTGTCTGTGTCTACATCTTCTACCCATGATCTCTCTAGTCACAGTATCTTCCAATGCCTTTCCTCTTCTACCCATGATCTCTCTAGTCACAGTATCTTCCCATGCCTGTCCTCTTCTACCCACGATCTTTCTAGTCACAGTATCTTCCCATGCCTGTCCTCTTCTACCCACAATCTCTCTAGTCACAGTATTTTCCCATGCCTGTCCTCTTCTACCCACGATCTCTCTAGTCACAGTATCTTCCCATGCCTTTCCTCTTCTACCCACGATCTCTCTAGTCACAGTATCTTCCCATGCCTGTCCTCTTCTACCCACGATCTCTCTAGTCACAGTATCTTCCCATACCTTTCCTCTTCTACCCATGATCTCTCTAGTCACAGTATCTTCCCATGCCTGTCCTCTTCTACCCACGATCTCTCTAGTCACAGTATCTTCCCATACCTTTCCTCTTCTACCCATGATCTCTCTAGTCACAGTATCTTCCCACGCCTTTCCTCTTCTACCCACGATCTCACTAGTCACAGTATCTTCCAATGTCTTTCCTCTTCTACCCACGATCTCTCTGGTCACAGTATCTTCCCATGCCTTTCCTCTTCTACCCATGATCTCTCTAGTCACAGTATCTTCCCATACCTTTCATCTTCTACCCATGCCTCTCTGCTTCTATCCTTGATCTTTTTAGGTACAGTATCTACCGATGCCTTACTTCTTCTACCCGTTATCTTTCTAGTCACAATATTTTATCATGCCTCTCCTCTTATTGTAACAGAAGAATGTTGTCTCCTTGTAATACCGGCCTATCCTTAAAATAAGCCCTAGCACGATTTTTCAGGATGCTTTTAATATAAGACCTACCCCTAAAATTAGCCCTAGTTAAGATTGTCAGCTAGAATGAAGTTATTACACGTGCACTTGAATTCAAGTACTTTGTTGATGGCATTGACTTTTCTAAATACCAACTCTCCAACATGATTGCTATGGATGAAACTGCAGTGTTTATGGGCATAGAGTTCACAAACCCCATTTGATCAAACAGAATTTAGGATTTGGAGAGTTATGATGATGTTCCAGAAGATGCTGATATGACTGTATTTGAATAAATGTAGAATTTTGTTCATGAATAAATGAAGATTTTTTTATCTGAAAAAAAGACATCCTCCGAGTAAAATGCCCTAGTGTAGTTTTTGAAGCTAAAATTAATATAAGACTCAGTCTTATTTTCGGAGAAACATGGTAGTTGTATAAGGTGTATCTGTGTACATATATATACATGTGTGATATCCAAGATCCTGTAAAGAAAAATTCAACATTATAATTTATAATTCATGTACAGTTGTGTGTGTGGCTTATTACATTATTAACATATAAGGTGTTGGTTAGGGATATTTTGGAGTCCATAGATTATAACTCCAGAGTTACTATGCTGTGAATACATTTGTAAAATTATATTTACCTACGTAATTATTGTTTGCCAGCGTGTTACCGAGGCCAGCAAAGAGGAAGTAAAGAATGGTAACAGTGTAAACATCCAGTGTGGGTTCTAAAAGATGGCTAAAGAGGGTTGGTGTGGAACATATGAAATAAATCCAGAAATATCCAACCAAGCATGCACTGGCCTACAGAGGGGTTGGCATGTGTGGTTGTGGGCCTGTACCCCAGTAGGGGTGCTGAAGGCAGAAGAAGGAGAATAAGAGAGAAGAAGAAGAGACAAGAACAAGTAGAAGAGAGGAAGAAGAAGAAGAAAGAAGAGGGGGAAGAAAAATAAAGAGAAAGAAGTAGAAGAAGAGAGGAACACAAATGAGAGAGGAAGAAGAAGAAGAGAGAAAAAGAGGGAAGAGGGAGGAAAACTAAGAACAAGAAGAGAGAAGAAGTATTTATTTTTACTTATTTAATTAATTTAATGTGAATGTAATTGTTCATGTGTAATCATTATCACCCCTGTTGTTTATGAGTAATTATTCTTACTTGTGTAATTGTCACTAGGAGGTAACATTCAAGCTTGGTTAATTGAAGGTCTGTGTAATTAATGCTGCATATATGATTATTTGTGCCTATGTATTTATTGCTTAGTACTTTTTCACCTATTGGTTGAACAACCAGAAGTGCCATCTTTGGACTGTCAACATTGAATGATTTATTTATAAGCAATTCTAATCTAATAATACAGTGCAGACCTGATAAGACGAACTCACCTGGGACCAAAGAAATAGTTCTTCTTATCAGAAATTCCTCTTATATAAGAGTTCAAGCGTATAGTAATGTATTTACAACGTACATTACTATATTGTTCTTCACAACACAAATTTGCTACATCCGAGATCGCCTTAAGCAGTTTGCGCTGTATTCCCAATGGTTGCGATATTTCTGCTGCCTGGATAAACCCATTGGTGCTGTCTCCCAAAGCAAATGATCTAAGTTGCCTGGTTATAAGCCACACTGGTTCTGTGTACATTGTCACCAACCTCTTGCTTGTCCTTTCCTGGAGTTTTCCCACGCGGTTCCAAACTCTTACTGATATGTGTAGAATGATATTAGAGACTGACGCATCTCTGAGTCCAGCAAAATCCACACATGTATTTCTTTAGATGGGGAAACACAATAATGATCATGATGCAGTTTGTGTGCGTTATTACAAATAGTTTGTCATAGAAAATTGAATCTCAGTCATAATTGAGATGTTTTATTGAAATATTATGCTTTTAGCTGGCACCTTGCCGTCTTGACAGACGATAGTTTGTTATATTATGCTTCAAAGAGACATAACAGCTAAAACCCATGGCTGTAGCAAATGTGACTGATCAGATCAATTTGTGCTGTAAATATTTGTCCACAATGAATGCATGTGAACACATGGTCATTACCACCATCATGCATCATCTGATGTCTCACACGCTCAGTGTGTGACCTTTATGTAATCATTTTCTCCTTTGTCTTTATAACATATCTGATCTTTGTTGCCCTCCATGCTTTTATATTGTACACTTTATTCCCTCTGGACTGGAGTCTCTTGCCAATGAACTATCTGAATCCTGTGGAGGAACCCCCCCCCCCCCCCCCCCCCCCCCCCCAACCAGGTCAGCCTGTCCCTATACACTGCTGAATCATGACCTGGGTGCATCTGATTATGCCACTTGGCAGATGTCAAGTTACATTATGTGTCTTGCACACTTCTGCTGGTTTTAGAGCTGGAAGAGGGAAAGGAGAGCTCTGTGACACATTCACTGCCGAGATGTACCTGTTGGGAGGAAAGTCTCTGCACCAACCTCACTGTGATAGATGCCTTCTCTGTAACACATTCACTGCAGAGATGTACCCTGTTGGGAGGAAAGTCTCTGCACCAGCCTCACTGGGATAGATGCCTTCTCTGTAACACATTCACTGCCGAGATGTACCTGTTGGGAGGAAAGTCTCTGCACCAGCCTCACTGGGATAGATGCCTTCTCTGTGACACATTCACTGCCGAGATGTACCTGTTGGGAGGAAAGTCTCTGCACCAACCTCACTGTGATAGATGCCTTCTCTGTGACACATTCACTGCAGAGATGTACCCTGTTGGGAGGAAAGTCTCTGCACCAGCCTAACTGTGATAGATGCCCTCTTCAGGGATCAAGCAAACTGCATTCTAAAGTATTGGACTTCAGAGTTAAAACTGAGTCTTCCAGCGGATTCACCAACCAGCATAGTTCAAGTTAGTTGCATATCCTTTACAGGACGTAGCAGTCAACTCTAGCTAACATTTTTTGGCTGTTCGTGAAACCAACGCAGAGCGGTCTGCTGCCAAATTGCCCGCAACTGTTTCAAACGCTGTATGCAGGATTATGAACTGCATCCGTAACCCCTTCACCATGAAGCCGGCTAACATAGTACACAGTAATAATGCAGACAGTCTTCCTCTTAATTCCATTTAAAACACTCGTTCAACGTCAGGAGCGATGGACGGCTCATTATCTTGTTTTGACTTCATCTTCTAGAAACAATTTGCACGTAAGTAATTCTATTGGACATGTAATAGTCTTCTATCATGTAGGTGCTATGATTACCATTGATACTAATATCTTGAATACACCTCTGCATTATTGTCAACTTAATTTGCTTATTTAATTTTCAGCGGCTCTCCCGGCATTAGCTGTTTAACTTCACTTGTAACTTAATTACACAAATACTTTACCTGGCTTCTGGTAATTTCTGTATTGAACAAGCACGAAGGTATCTTGAGCAATCACAAAGGTATCTGCCCTTCCTGGCAGACTTGTCCTCTCTGACCTTAGTTTACTTAACTCTTACTTCAGTCCCCTCACAGAAGATTGCTAACTCAAGATCTTTTTTGCTCATGTCTGCTCTTGTCTGTCCTAGGTTGCTATCATTTTGGGAGTCATTGGGAATCATTTCTATTGCATTTGGGAGTCTCTGTGGCAAAGTGTTCAAGCTGTTTGATTCGTGCTCCGAAGGTCGTGGGTTCGATTCTGGGCCGCGTCCTTCGGTTTACGAGTTAAATGTTTCGGAGACTCCTGTGGGTCGTCGCTAAAAGCTACGGAGTTCGTGCTTTGTGCGGCGCTTTCTGTGCTGCAGAAAGAGACCGAGCCATATGGGATAAAACCCGGTGCAATGAAGTCGACCCTGTCGACTTTTAAGGGACTTTTTTTTCTAGGTTGCTATCAGGAGATAATTCTGTGGGATTTTCTGATGTTTATGGTAAGTTGTCTCTGGGTCTTAGTTACTTCAAGAATATTTAAATTACTCATTTTGTCTGCCCGGGATATTTTCAGCATTCTTCTTTAACACCACATTTCTGTCTCTTCAGTGAATGTGAAATATGAAAAGGTTAAAGGCAAGATCTACTTAATTTCCCTAGTTTTACACCCATCTGGCTCAGTCTCTTCAGATTGGCAAGCTGCCTTCCGAGAGCATCGCACAAAGCACAACCCTGTAGCTTCAGTGATTACCCCCGGGGATCTCTGGAAACATTGCATGTGTGCTCAGAATGAGGCAGTCTGAAGGTGAATCCACAATCTCCAGAGAGTGAGGCAGTCTGAGGGTGAACTCACCACCTCCAGAGAGTAAGACAGTCTGAAGGTGAACCCACAATCTCCAGAGAGTAAGACAGTCTGAGGATGAACTCACCACCTCCAGAGAGTAAGACAGTCTGAAGGTGAACCCACAATCTCCAGAGAGTAAGACAGTCTGAGGATGAACTCACCACCTCCAGAGAGTAAGACAGTCTGAAGGTGAACCTACAATCTCCAGAGAGTAAGACAGTCTGAGGATGAACTCACCACCTCCAGAGAGTAAGACAGTCTGAGGGTGAAGCTACAACCTCCAGAGAGTGAGACAGTCTGAGTGTGAACTCACCACCTCCAGAGAGTGAGGCAGTCTGAGAGTAAACTCACCACCTCCAGAGAGTAAGACAATTGGAGGGTAAACTCACCACCTCCAGAGAGTGAGACAGTCTGAGGGTGAACTCACAACCTCCAGAGAGTGAGGCAGTCTGAGAGTAAACTCACCACCTCCAGAGAGTAAGACAATCGGAGGGTAAACTCACCACCTCCAGAGAGTGAGACAGTCTGAGGGTGAACTCACAACCTCCAGAGAGTGAGACAGTCTGAGGGTAAACTCACCACCTCCAGAGAGTGAGGCAGCCTGAGGGTGAACCAATCACCTCCAGAGAGTGAGGCAGTCTGAGGGTGAACCAATCACCTCCAGAGAGTGAGGCAGTCTGAGGGTGAACCAATCACTTCCAGAGAGTGAGGCAGTCTGAGGGTGAACCAATCACTTCCAGAGACACTTCCAGAGAGTGAGGAAGTCTGAGGGTGAACTAATCACCTCCAGAGAGTGAGGCAGTCTGAGGGTGAACTCACCACCTCCAGAGAGTGAGGCAGTCTGAAGGTGAACTCACCACCTGCAGAGAGTAAGGCAGATGGCCTGACCACTTTACCGTGTAGACCTCCGATATTAAATATCACATGTTCAGTGTTGTGAAGATCCTGGTGTCTTTGTTATGCAGACAGTGCTGCATGTGGTTTCCCAGTTTCTGCTTATTTTCTCACGTATGGAAACCTTTGTCTCTGACTGTCCCATCCCATACACATAAAGTTATTACCGCCTGATGTTTCTGACAGACTATTTGTGCCCTGCTGAGTGTCACAAGCCGCATCTGAACCAGTTTATTTCTTTTACTTTGTCAAATACGTGCCCTAGATCTTTCAGGTAAGTCAACGTGCCGAATGCCATAACCGCTCGCTTTTAAGCTTCCAATGCCCTGGAGGTGCTGCAGTGGGATCATTCCCTACGTCAGTCAGTTGGACTTAAAATGCTGACTTCTTATTTAGAAAGCAATGGCAGACTACTAAACGTAACACTGCCTGGTAAATCAACCTTGAATTGGTGTTGACCACAACGTCCTGTCAAAGGATATGCAACATCTTTACAAATCTTTCAGATTTCTTTGAGAGATTAACAGTGAGAAATAAGAGTGCTGCATAGGCCTATCTTTAAAGATCTTTCAGATTACTTTGAGAGATTGACATGGAGAAATAAGAGTGCTGCACACCTTTAGAGATCGTTCAGATTACTTTGAGAGATTGACATGGAGAAAGAAGAGTGCTGCACGCCTTTAAAGATCTTTCATATTTCTTTGAGAGATTAACAGTGAGAAATAAGACTGCTGCACACCTGGCCTACCCAGGCAGGTGACCTGGGATATATGAAAGCCTAAAACTTCACATTCTTAGCATTTTGGTTATGGGATTATCATGCTCTGTGTCTTGTGTTACTTTTTCTACTGTATATTCTTTCAAAATCTATTTAGTGTAAAAAAGAGAAGAACAATCAAATGTTTTGGAAGATCCTTATTAACAGCCATACCCCCAAAAATGCTTATTTATCCAAATGTGTACATTCCTTCATTTCTGTAATATTGTATGCCTGATTTTTAATGCTGTTTTGCAGATTTTGTCAAATTTTATACTTTTGGTAAATGTACATGTTTCTGATGAGTTCATGTTGGTATAAAATACACATTGAATAATTAATGGCTGTTTTTCCCCCTTTCTTGGCTCACTTTGAACTCAAGCGCAGTCCAGACACGTGATGCTACTACTAGCAGTTGCACTACTGAGGAGTTCACTGGGCTGGTTTTTACATATGGCTTAGCTTTCCCTATTACCAGTATCCCTCGCCATCAGGCGAACCCACACCTACTTCTGATGTACTTGTAATATATGTCCCCAATTCAAGGATGAGAAGTCAACATTTGAGTCCAACTGTTTGGTGTATGGATTGAACCCACTACCCCACTATCAGCACACCAGAAATGTAAGCAAAAGCACTTTAATCCTTTTGGACACTCCGACTGATTACTTAGTAAAATGCATGGTACTGGGCACACCATGGGATCATAACAAATAAAAGATAACCCAATGTTTTAAACTAGTTCTCACTTCTAGAGCATGGTAACGACACTTTAACAAACAAGGGGACAACAAAGAACACACTTGGCAATGTGGACAATGAAAATTTATATTCACACTTCTGATCCAATATGGCTGTTGAGCTGTTAAGGCCTCTGGCGTGTTTGTGCTTCTGGCTACAGCTTGCTTATGCTTTTCCTCATGTTGAACTGTTAGTGCATGGTTCCGTTGCCCAGCTACTGAGTTAAGTGTGTGGAGTGACACTGTGAGCTGTGGATTTAATGTGGAATGCTTTTACATCTGTGCGCGGGGGTTTGTATTGTGAACGATTTACAAAATAATGGTAGGCGGCGGGTTGCGGAACTAGCTTGTTTTAACTTATGCAGTAATATATGTGCAACTGCTGGTTTTCTAGTGACGGCCCCTTCCATCGACTATGAACTGTAATTTTATTGGCTGGCTTGTTGTGTTGGCGTTCAGGCAGCGGCCTTATGCATGTATGCCAGTGCGTGCTGTTGATTTGTCGAGACTGCTGTCTGTTCCACATTTCACATGGGACAGTGAGGAGCATTTGGTGTGATATGCACTGGCATAGGAACGGAGCATTATGGAGTGATCCTTTGCCGTGAAGTTGGAACTCGACTAACGACTAACACTTATTACACGAGACTAAACACCCTTGCTTCACTGATAAAACAGGTGTACTTGGAACCTCGACAAACAAACATTCCCTTAGTATTCTCTCTAGGTTTATGAGACGTTGATGTCAGTTGAAAGCTTATCTAATGTCAACTGTTCATGATTATAACAAAACTCATGATTTCTTATATAAATAAAGGAGACTGTGATTACTTATGTCATCTGAGCTCTGTGTGTGCACGTTCATATATGGGTGGCTTTGTCTCTCCTTCCCCCCCTCTCTCTCTCTCTCTCCCTCTCTCTCTCTCTCTCACTCTCTCTCTCTCTCTCACTCACTCACTCCATGCACCCGCATCCATGTACACATTTATGTGCATATTGGTTAGTCATTATTCTCGGTTCCAACTTCACGGCAAAAGGTCACACCATAATGTTCCGTACCTGTGCCAGTGAATATCACACAAAATGCTTCTCACAGTTTCATGTGAAAAGAGGAACAGACATCAGTCACGACAAACCTGAACGCTCGTCTGTCTGTCTCTCTCTCTCTCTCTCTCTCTCTCTCTCTCTCTCTCTCTCTCTCTCTCTCTCTCTCTCTCTCTCTCTCTCTCTCTCTCTCTCTCTCTCTTCGCAGATATATGTGCTCTTGTGTTTGTACATTCACTTATGTAAACCTTTTCTTAATAAAGAAACACGCCATCTCCTCCTATTCTGAAAAAAAAAATAATTTATTCATTCCAGTATTTTCGCGTATGCACTCATTTCAACGCATGCATTTAATTGCCAGATTTTCTTACCACTGAATGTTAAAGCCTGAATCGTTTCTTGCATAAAACTAACATTTACCAGCTCTTTATGCGACGGGCGTTGTATATCCTGTTGTTGGTAAGCGTTCGCAGCTGTTGTGTTTGTTTTGTGTATTCTAATTTCCCTGAGTTCTTTTTTTATTATTCTAATTTCGTGTTAGGTGTGGTTGACATGAAAGTGAAAAACCTGTCAGCAGTAATTATCAAGTGAAATTATGTAAACATGCATTGGCTCATTCTCATGTTACTATGTCGCTCTCTTTTCATCTTTTTTTATGCAACAGATGTAATTTCATAAGCAAACAGGCGTTGTTTTATGTATGCCTGTGACAACTATGGGGGGTGGGGGGGGGGGGGCCTGAGTGGCCTCGAGGCTAGATGTCCGCCTAGAGTGCTGGAGGTGCCGGGTTCAAACACCGGTGAGGGCCGGGATTTTTTGACGTGGACTTCTAGTAATAAAATTTCCCCTGGTCTCTGGGTAGTGAGATCGGACGCCCGTGTGTATTGTTGCGCACGTAAAAAATCCCTTGGCAGTTGGAAATCGAAAAAGAGTAGCCTAACGGCGCTGCCCGGGCAACATTTCGAGTTAAAAATCTACCCAAAATCCTCGCCGGTGCTACGGAGTTCGTGCACTGAGCTGAGATTCTCCAGACTCAGGCTTCAATTAGGAGTAGAACGGAGCACTTATGGGTTACACCCGTGTGTCGTGATGTTGATCCGTCGACTAAACAAAACTATACTATGTGACAGTTGAACGTGTAAGTCGGATCGATTTAATTGCTTGTGTAGAGTTGTCTGTCACCTATTCTGTGACATGACATTGGCACCTTGCCGTCTTGACAGACGATAGTTTGTGCTTTAAAAAGGCATAATAACTTAGTCACCTATTCTGTAACGGGTGTATATCTATGTCAATGACCGATTCATTGGCGGGTGTTCGTACAAGTCAATGACCGATTCAGTGGCGGGTGTTCGTATAAGTCAATGACCGATTCAATGGCGGGTGTTCGTACAAGTCAATGACCGATTCAGTGGCGGGTGTACCTACAAGTCAATGACCGATTCAATGCGAACATATCTGTCTGTGACATATTAAGTGGCGGATGTATGTTATGTCTGTGACAGATTAAGTGGTATGTGTACATATTGTATGTGACGGATTAAATGGCAGGGGTACATATATGTATGGCTATGGCAAAGGGTGCCTTTTGGAAGATGGAAAACATACTGACCAATAAAGAGATGTTAATTGCAACGAGAAAAAGAGTTTTGAAGTGCTGCATATAACCCATACTTTTGTATGGATGTGAAATGTGGACAATGAACAGACAAGTTGGAAAACATCTAATGGCGGTGGAAATGTGTTTTCTAAGAAAAATGTAAAGAATACCATGGGCAGACAGAAAAAGCCAATGAGCAAGTCCTGCAAGAAGCAGACGAAAACCGTAAACTGATTAGAGAAATTAGATGTAGAAAGTCAAGATATTTGGGACACGTTAAGAGAAGAAATAAACTAGAGAACTATGTGACAACTGAAAATAAGAAGGGAAAGGCAGAGAAGTAAATGTATGTGTCTGATTCCTGATAAATAAGCGGCGTCGGGGCAAGCCGAAATCAGCATAAATCGAAGCGTATAGATGCCGTCTCTCCCCAGTGTAGATAATTAACTACACTCCAGAACCGCGCTCGTTGTAACCTTTGAACGGATTCCATTAAATGAATATTGTGACTTAGTAGTTCCAGTTGTTTGGGTTAACCCCCCCCCCCCTTTTTTTTTTTTTTGCATATCCTTTACATGACATTGCAGTCAACACCAGCATTTTTCACCTGTTGTTGATGTCTTGACAAGTTTTACGTTTAGTAGTTTGCCATTGCTTTCTGAACCCCTACAAAGTCTGAAATCCGAAGATATCATTTTCATCTACCCCATCTCCACATTGAAGGTCGGCTGTAACGAATTTCCAGCAGTGAGAAACAGACGTATTGGCCGGGGTTTCATTGCGAAGGCTATTGGACGATGCTTGAAAAAGGAGAGTCTGGCATATAGGACTACAACTTCCAGCATGAGAATGGAAGTGGAAGCATTAACAGCAGCTTTCCAATTTTTGGAGGAGACCGCTACAACACACAGTGTATTCATTGCGGACTCATGGGGTATGCCTAGTAAGGTGGAGAAAGGAATGTTTCGTGTGGAATGGCTCTCGTCGCTTCAGAGGTCACAGATTGTGAGAATTTATGGATTCTCTGCCCTGGTCATGCGAGTGTGAGGGGGAATGAACAGGCTGATAGACTGGCTGGAAATGCACCTCTTGTCCCTATGGACAAAGAGGAGATGGTCGGGTGCCTGTGGGACCAGGTGGAGAAAGCGGTGGAGCAGCCTGAGCACCTCTATGTGGAAAGAATGATATGGCCGAGGATCGGCAAGGGCTATGGACGAATCTCAAAACAGAGGGACGACCAGGAGAACTGTCAATCAGATGGCAGTTGGAACCATTAGCAGTATGACTCCTCGCTGGCTGTTGAATGAGAGGACGGAGAGCGTGTGGGAATGTCCTGAGGGGAATGATGGTGTTTCTTAACTCAATTCAACTCAGCACCGTCTGCCTTGAGTCTTCCACTCATTTTAAAACTAGCTTTCCTCCAGCGCAGTTCCATTTGGCTTTTCCCTCTTTAACAAGGGGCTACAAAAATGTTGCATGTCCTTTGCATGTAACAACAACGACTAAGAAAAGTAATAATAAATACATTCATTAAAAACGTCACACGTGTTCGACGTTTCGGTTATAGCAAGGGAAGTGTTTTAACTGATTCAGTGCCGAAGGATAACATATCGCCAAATGTGACTTCCCATTTTGGACATAAGGACGATATATCCCCGCAATAGGGTCTTTGTATTATTTGTTTTGTTTCGTTGTGTCTTCCTCAGTTTCAGTGCTAAGTGAATGGACATTTGCATTACAATACTTGTTTATTTGATTGTATACCATATTTGGTTTAACCCAACTTTTTTGTTTGACTCTGAATCAGTTAACATATTTATTATAACTTTTCATACCCATTATTTTATAGTATATATTGTATATAGTGAAGATCTGTGAGGAGATACAACATGCACTGTGCTCCTTCTCTCAGATAAATTACAGCGTACTCAGCTTTTGTTGAATAGTAAATACTGCATCAGGAAGAACATCCACAATACTTGGGTGACACCTTTGATCTGCGTCTGACATGGAAGACACTTGGAACACATGGAACAAGGCAAATAATGACAGCCATGAAAAGTTGCCGGTACACCATTGCGAACACATGAGATAATTTTCAGAAAGCTGTGAATTGGACAAATGAGGCCAGTCCTTGAATACGATATTGTAGGACGGGCAACAGTAGCTAAGTCACATTATACCAAAATAACAAAAGTCCAAACTTAAGAAATGTGGATCAAAACTGGAAACATGAATACAATGTCTATTAACACATTGGAAAAAAATCATACGTCGACAATGTTTGCAAGAAAGAAGAGACAGCAGAATCCAACAACAATGAGAACCATATAGAAGACTGACAAACCACTCCTTGTTTCAGAGGTTTCATGGTCTTGAAAGGGGAAAACTTAAAGCGAAACAGCTTAGTAGAATCGACAAAATGAAAGATTAGGATAAATTCTGTATTCAGCGTATCAACAGCCAAGCCAAACTCATTAACGATGGCCGCGGACTGCAGCTTGGAGACAAAGCGTCTACCTGAGATGACAGAAAACAGGCTCGGTATTGAAAACAATCAATGAAAGTGTTGCCGTCTCCACAGTGAAGGTTGGCTGTAATGGACCTCCAACACTGTCTGTCTCTCATCCTGACTATAAATTATGTCAGATTGCTATTCATCCATCTCTTGATATTATCTTCCCACTTGTATCGTTGTCTACGCCCTGCTCGATTGCCTTCAACCTTATCCTCCAGTATGGTTTTTATAAAAGTGTAGCCTCATTGTTATTGAGAACAATGAGAATAAGAACACTCAAACACAATTAGAATGACGAAAATAGCTATTAGCTACACAGAAGAGCTTTACCCAACTAATACCTGGACCCATGCATATACATTCATTCAGTAGCATGTCCTTTGCAGAACCTCGCTCCCATAACAACCTTCCCGAAAACTTCTCGATCACAAGCAAGATATTCCGCGTCCGATACACGCATCTGGAGATCTTCCGCCACATCCTACATCCATCTGCTCCCTGGCCTTCCACTTCCTCTCTTTCCAGGCATATACCACTTCATTATTGTACCCCTCCAAACTTTCGTGGCGTTTCGAGTGACCATAATGTTTCAATTTTCTTTGTTTTATCCACTTTAATAGCCAACCTTCTTCAATATTCAGCACTTGAAGTATCGATGCATTTGTTCTTTTCTTTACCCAAGATAATCTTAGAACCCGTCTATAATATTTGTATTCAAAGGCATTTATGCTCTGTTCAACTTGTTTAGTAAGTGTCCAATTCTCACAGGCGTATGTTGCAATGGGAAAAGCTTACACGGACGGATCAAATACACAAGTTAGTTAGTTAGTTAGTTAATTAGTTAGTTAGTCGCGGTTCCAACTTCACGGCATCGGGACATCCCCATTATGCTCCATTTCTGTGCCAGTGAATATCATACAAAATGCTCCTCACTGCCCTATGTGAACAATGGAATAGACAGGAGTATCGGCAAGCCAACAGCCCGCACAGGTACACTGTGCGTAATGCCGCCGTCAGAATGCCAACACAAAAGTCCTCCACGAGAAATACAGTTCATCATCGATCGAAACGGCAGTCACCAGAAAGACTTCATTGACCCGGGTTTTATCCAATATGGCTTGGTCTCTTTCCGCAGGGCAACGCGCCGCACAAAGCACGCACTCCGTAGCTCCAGCGACGACTCCCATGAGTCTCCTGAAAAATGAACCGACAAGGCAAACCAGTCAACCCAGCAACAGCCGGCCGCCATCGTTCCGAACATGCAGTTCACGCTACAAACTGCGAACAGATGTAAAAGCATTCCATGCGAAATTCACAGCCCTCAGTGTTGCGCCACGCACTCACTCAGTAGCAGGGCGACGGAACCGTAGCCCCTTTAATCGCCTCTTACGACGTGCATGGTAGGCAACAGTGTTACTATTCTTTGCTCCCCCGTATGGGCCCCGGCAATACACGGGCGTCAAATACACAAGAAAAAGCTCAACAGAAAATGGATGTCGGAGGACACTTGAATCTTAAAAAAAAAAAAAAAAAGAAATGGAACAAATGAGACAGTCCGTGTCAACCGGAAAAGTCCCAAGTAAGTTCACGCCAGAGATGGAGTCCTTGAAAACTGGAGTAGAGGTGAGGTTGACAGGGGAATAAATAAAGAGAAACAAAGAGCTCTCATTACAGATGCGAAATCAATTGTTTCAATGTTGAAGAGTAGATATTCATAAGAAACAATTCTGGAACGATGTGGGAATGAGAGCATCCAGGACACCAGAAAGATGATGTAGATTACTAAATCCACCCAGGAGAACAAATAGCAATATTCAGATTCCACACAAGACACACAAAGCTGAAACAACACATGTTCAATTAACTAAGATTGGAGATACCGATGGTTGTAACTGTGGAACGAATGCCATGACAGCTAAACATTTACTGCAGGAGTATCCTACACATGCAACATGGGAAACTATTTGGATCTACACTGTAATTGAGGACAAGCTCTATGGAGATGTCACCAAGATCATGTTGTCTTCTGCTTTCTTTGGATATATTCATACTGATCTCTGAAGGCATACGAAGAAGTAGTATCGGCTGTATGAAGAAGAGGAGGAGGACAAGAAGAAGGAAAAGAAGGAAGAGGAGAAACCGGCAACGTAGGAGGAGGAGGAGAGGATATTATATTTATGTTATTTATATTCCCCGCTGTGATGTCTGTTCAGCTGACCCGAGGTCCCTGTGAGGTACGGGCATATATCCGTGCTTTGTGTTTCTCCCCAGGATCTTCACATGCAAAGGTTGTTTCATTTCGTATTGTCATATCCTGTTGCAGTCAATATCTAGCGTATTCCACAGTTCATAGATCAATCGGCACTCGGTGGAAAGTGATGCATATAAAACTGGAAAGCTAATAAACAGAAGAGTTATAAAGTAAACGTATTATAAATATCCTGTTTATTACAGCTGTACAAGCTTCTGCAGCCTAGCATGTTCCCTTTGGATTTGGAATCGCAATAAGTATATATAAACATTCAATATGAAAAATCCAGATCTCAACAATGTTTAGATTCTGTTGAAAAGAAATCTTAGAATGCAGGATGCTACTTGGAGTGGGATCAGCTACTCCCAAACACTACCGAAATAAACATCAGCTTATTAGTACTTGGGGGTCGCGGTTAGGCAATTCAATTCAACTTTATTTTAAAAGGGTTACAAATTGGGCACGCAGGCCCGTCTTACATTCGGTCCTTCCAATCACTCATCTTTCATTCATCAGTAATGCATGTTGCATTCACATAGGAAAATGCATTGTCAAATGAATGTTGTAAACATAAACAATGCATATTACAATGTTATGAGACACTTCCCTCACCCATCCACACATCCCCCTCCCACCCACATACACCCCACCCACATGCCTATCCACCCACCCACAACCCCCACCCAACCACCCACACACACGTCACCCACCCACACATATCACACACCTATACACACACACCCTCCATCCACCCATACACATCCCCCACTCGCATACACCCCAACCCACCCCCACATACCCACCCATCCACCTACACAAACCCTCACTCAGCCATTCACATCCCCCACCTACCCACACACATCCCCCACACACACCCTAACCACACACACATCCCCACCCAAACACCCACCAACCCACCCTTCTCTATTAACACACATCTCCCAACACACACACACACACACACATCTCCTCACAAATACACCCATCCCCCAGCCCACATACACTCACCACCCACCCATATCCACACACCTCCAACCACCCAGGCAGTGGTTAGCAGGCTGTTGACAAATCCTACACTCAGCGTATCAACAACCAAGCAAAACTCATTAACATGACCGCAGACTACGAGCTTGGAGACAGAGCGCGTGCCCAAGATGACAGAAAACTTCCTCGGTATTGAGGACGATAACGCCCAGAAACTCATTAACATGACCGCAGACTACGAGCTTGGAGACAGAACACCTGCCCGAGATAACAGAAAACGTCCTCGGTACCGAGGACAATAATGCCCAGAAACTCATTAACATGACCGCATATTACGAGCTTTGAGACAGAGCGCCTGCCCGAGATGACAGAAAACGTCGTCGGTATTAAGGACAATAACACCCAGAAACAATCAGAAAGACGAAAAAAAAAAAGTCATAACTTATCAGACGAGCTTTACCCAAATATCGATCCGGTGGTCATGAGTTTGAATTCGTATCGAGGATGGTTGTTATAATTGATTTGAGCTGCCAAGCCGACTCAGCCTAAAATGGATAGCAAGAAATGTCTTGGGCAGTAAAAGCTGCCAATGATACTGACCATATTACCACTCAAGTGCCGATTAGTGTATACAAATATGGCGCTGGAACCATATAGTCATATACCTAATACGCAACAAAGCCTATAAAAAGGGCCCTTGGTCTCTGTACTTTAATTGTTGTCGTTAGTGCGTGTGATCCAGCGGTATGAGAACTGGACGCCTGTATTGTCCGCGCCTGGGCAAGGTACAGGTAGTCCCGGGGCAGAGAGGGCCGTTTGGGCGTGTCGGGTGTTAGGTCTTCACATATTCTAGGCATCGGCTGTTGCTGTCCATGGTATTATTGTCATTGTTGTTGCTCGTACTGCTGTTGTTAATGTTACCTTTGGTGCTTGATTTTGATATTCCTGATGCTGTTGTTCTATTTATTTTTGTGTGTGGGTATTGCTACTGTTGTTGTTGTTGTTGTTTCTGCTGTGTTTTGTTGTCCCAGCTCCTGGTATTTATGTTATTGTTGTAGTTGCTGCTGCTGCTGCTGCTGATGATGATGATGATGATGATGATGATGATGATGTCGAACCCCGTCGATTTGAACTATTCATTCTAGGAAAATGTGAAGAAAATGGGACTGTTGATCGTTTGGTCCCAACCCAATGGGGGTCGCCATTTCACGTATTCACCGTCTTTAATTCCCAAACAATTGCCAGAACATTCTCAAACTTATGCAGTACCCAGTTGGAAGACTTACTATATGTTAATTATTTATTCTATACACCGGCAATAACTCAATTTACTAAGCCCAGAAAGTGTACTATATGTTGATCATTTATTGCTGTAACTCAATTTTCTATGCCAAGAAAACTTATTACATGCTGATTACTTAATAGCTACACGAACAATCACAACAAGAGGAAAAGGAAGAGGAGGAGAAGAAGAAAAAGAAGCAGAAGAAAAATAGGATGAGGAGGAAAAGGAGGGGGAAAACAAGTAAAAGAAGACGAGAAAGAAGAAGAATAGAAGACAGAGGAAGAGTGGGAGAAGAAGAAGAGGAAGCATTAAAGAAGAAAAGGAAGAAGTAGAATGCGAAAAAAGTAGAAAAAAAAAGAAGAAAAAGGAGAAGACGAAGGAGAAGGAGGAGGAGAAGAGGAAGAAGGAGGAGGAGGAGATCATCTGTGCAGGGTAGTTGCTATATATCCTTTACATTTCGATGAATAACCTTACAGCGTCGTGCCTCATGGTGGCAAATACTTGAAAACAAATGACCCGCATCATACAGCAGGATATGACATACCCTGCACCAGACTCGAGAGAACCCCAATGTCCTTAACTCTTCCTAAGCTTAGAGATGTACCATACCTTCACTCGACACTCAATTATTAACTCTATCCTTCTGTCCTATATGGGTCCTTAAAAATAGTTATCAATGTTTGAGTCTAAAGGGGTTAATTATCTCATAACAGAATACGGTTAAAAACATCTCCATGTGACACTTATTATACAAATACGTAGAGCGGAGTTTTGTTATCCTTTACTGTCTCTGGTAGTTAGATTGATACAGTTACAAATTGAATTCTTTCTGTTCCGTGATTACAAAATAATAATTCATGAAGGTTGTAAATCCCGAAGGGGCTGCAATAACAACTGTTGGGTCCTGCAGAGAAAAGAGACGACTAGAATGTTGTTTTTGGTGTTGTTATTGATATTGATGTTTTCATTGTTGTTGTTATTATTGTCTTTTGGCCAGGTGGCTAAGTCATCTGGGTATATACTTCTCTGCCTTCCCCTACTTCTTTCCCCCTAAATCTTGTCAGTTGTCACCAAGTTCTCTAGTTTATTTCTTCTTATAACGTGTCCAAAAATGTACGACTGTCTATATCTAATTTCTCTAATCATTTTACGGGTCTCGTCTGCTTCTTGTAGGACTTGCTCGTTGGTTTTTGTTAATATTCAGTCATGTTAACGTTCGGCCCATATCCTCCCCATATTAGTCATGTCTTTCTTTATTTCTTTCATCCGCGTGTCTTCTCTTCCTCTATTTCGTTTGCCGTGTGGTTTCCAGGCCCACCGTCTCTACTTCCTAGACAATTTCCCGGTAACGATTTTAGACTGAGTCACCTGGGAATTCTAACACCCAGCCAGCAGACAAGCATGCTAACCACACTACCACTACGTACCATATTCCAAAGGAAATAGTGTAAGAATGTGCTTGAGATTAAGCATGTTTATTCAAGTTAGTATGGTAGTTCTTAACAAAGGCATTGTAGTGCTTCAATGTTTGACTGTCGGAGTGGAGGGATTTGACGAGACAGAACTATCAGCTAAGTTCGGCGTTTGATAAATGGCGCCAGAATACAGCCACCTCAGATGACCTAGATAGCGTGTAAACATTGGAGGGTAGCAGGGCTCTCCAGATTAAGTTGAACAATGAGCTCAACAGCTGGATCAAATTATAAATGCATTCAAAGATATGCTAGCAGACGACTGTAAGCTTCTATTCGGGTTTCCGAAATTCCACAATCTGAACAAAGCTAAGGGTTCCATGTTGAGTTTCCTAAGATGTCATGTACACACACGCACGATTAGGGTCTTTTATCTGTATTTATTCATTCAATAGCATGTCCTTTGCAGAACCTCGCTCCTATAACAACCCCCGGAAAACTTCTTGATCACAAGCAAGATGTCTCGCGTCGGATACACCCATCTGGATGGAGATCATCCGCCACATCCTGCACCCATCTTCTCTGTAGCCTCCCTCTTCATCTCTTCCCAGGCATAGGCCTATACGCCTCCATTATTGTTCTTTCTAAACTTTCATAACGTTTCAAGTTACCAAATTATTTCAATTTTCTTTGTTTTATCGTCTTTAATAGCCAACCCTCTTCAATATTGTTTTCTTTCAAGGTTGTTATGGTTATCTTTATACCAAAGCTTTATACTATGCTATATATGTTTTGCTTAGGGTAGGTTTTCAAACTTTCAAATTTAACCAGAACAGTGATCTCTTGGGATAACTCTTGATGATATCTAACTGTCAGAAGTTATTTCACCACGGAAACATGCATACGTCACTCGTCTGCCCGCACGGTGGCCACGGGATCGATCCACGGGGTGTATTTTAAACGACTGTGCGGTGTTTGAAAATATGCTAAGTCCAAGTTTTGTATTTACCTATTATGTTGCATTAACTACAAAACCTGGACCGGCAATATTTTCAAACAGTGCGCGGTCATTAAAAATACACCCTGTACTTCGGAGTGGATTCGAATATTTATGATTGACCTGGCTCCCAGGTAGACACCGGTTAATGGTGGTACCAGAAATGGCCTAGAGGAATAAAGGCGGCTGGTGTGACACTGTCCATGTCATCCCTGGAGTGCCCACTGCTCTATAGAAATATGGACCAAGCACCATGTGAACAACTGGATTTGAAGCGCGTAAAACGGCATTTGCTTCACTTTAACGCACGTTGGAGTGGCTTGAGGGCTAAGCTGGTAATGGCATGAGCGACGTTACACTATGGTTCATGGTCTACTCTCGCCGTTCGCTACCCGAGGGGAAGACTGGACACCTTTTTGTCTGTGCGCTCATGGCTAACACTTCACAGACTCATTTTAGGTTTCTGCTATGGGTTTTAAAATAAAAACTGCATAATTCGTCATTTCACAAGAAATCTCTGCACTGGAGCTCATGTGTGACATCTCATGTCTCACAGGTCACTTGTAACACCTCATGTCTCATGGTGTCATGTGTGACACTCGATGTCGAACGTGTCATGTGTGACACCTACGTCTCATGTGCCACACCCATGACTTACGTCTTATGTGTGACACCCGTCTCATGTCGCATGTGTGACACCTCATGTCTCACGTCACATACACCACACCATATATCTCACGTCTCATATGCCACACCATATGTCTCACGTCTCATGTGCCACATCCATGTCTAATGTCTCTTGTGCCACAGAATATGTCTCACGTATCATATGCCACACCATATGTCTCACGTCTCATATGCCACACCATATGTCTCACGTCTCATGTGCCACATCCATGTCTAATGTCTCTTGTGCCACAGAATATGTCTCACGTATCATATGCCACACCATATGTCTCACGTCTCATATGCCACACCATATGTCTCACGTCTCATGTGCCACATCCATGTCTAATGTCTCTTGTGCCACAGAATATGTCTCACGTATCATATGCCACACCATATGTCTCACGTCTCATATGCCACACCATATGTCTCACGTCTCATATGCCACAGAATATGTCTTACGTCTCATTTGTGACATCCCACCTATCGTGTTACAGCAACAAATGCCAGGCAAAACATGTTGCAGCCTCTTGTTTATAACTTCTGTGTTTAATCAATTACTTTGAATGCTAAAGTTCTCTAAGCATGTGTATAAAAGATAGTCAACTATTGCTTTCCTTCTTGGCAATGACTGATCGGTAACCACAGCAATTGTCTCTATAAAGTAATCCTCTGCATAGACTGTACTTTTAACAGAAAACAAAGCAAGTGTTATAAACTCAGGTGGTTATATAGTTTATCAAAACACCAAAGATTATCACTGCTAAAGTGGCAACAAAAATAACTCAGTTTGCTACGTAACCAATTCAATGAACTCCTACAACCGTGACGCTCTTATAGAGAAAGAAAATAATCCGGATGTTGCACTTCTTTTCATGACATGAAAATCATTCTAGCAGTCATTACAGCATTTGTGACATGAATATGTGGATGTATATAAACAGAACCCGTGACTTCGGGGATGGATACGGGCGTTGAAATTGAAATCTTACCTTTTCATCAACAGTGAATATACTTACGTCTGGGGAAAAAAAATATACGAATCCAATTCACGAAATGAATTGGGATAAGAATGAGGTTTAATCTAAATCGACATGCATACGTCGGTTATTCAAATAGATATCTCAGAATCTTTATGAACATCGGCAGCAACGGGTCTTGTTGCTTGGGTTTATGATGCATGATGAAGTGACGATTCGTCAGGTCTCAATTATGTGGATATGAATGCACATTTCGCTCGTGAATTATCGGGGATCTTAAGGGAAGGCAAGAATAGTAACACTGTAGCCTACCATGCGTGTCGTAAGGGGCAACAAAGGAGATTTGACGTGGGACTTGCTTCCTCATTCCTTAGAAAAGTATTGTTTGCAAAATCCAACCAACCGTCAACAAGTGTTGGAAAAAAAAATGAAGGGAAAATAAATCAAGATGAAAGAAGGCTCTCCTACTAGAAGAGGTATAAGATCTACAAGTTGTCTGGGTTGCTGACCTACCTCCTATGTGGTAGGAACATCTCCAGAATTAGCACTGCGAGTAAGAACTATGTTTGATGCGGAAAATATGGAACAACAGGTAGAGGACATGAAATATAAGTAGCATTTTGGGATTCTGTGGAATGACAATGAAATAGAGCAGGTGGGAAAGCTTCTAAGTACACGTAAAATTGAACTATTGTCAAGCCATACAGAGAGAGATGCTCTTTATAATGACCCTATCTCGACTCCGTAACACCGTATACCAGCGTTCGAAACACAGCAGTGTCGGTTTTTTATGAAATGGTATGTGCGCCGGCCGTTCAGAAAGCAATGGCAAACTACTGAACGTAAACTTGCCTAAGAATCACAATCAGCCAAATAATGCCAAATAATGCTGGGGTTGACTGCTACGCCCTGTAAAGGACATGCAACTAACTTTTCTTAAATGCTATCTAAAGAGTCAGAGAAAGCACTTATAGAGTGGGAAGCACTGAGCTCTAGAGAAACAACTGTAACTTCGTAACCAAACAAATCGAAGGGCAATATGTATGTGATCCAGTGTACCGCAGCAACAAACGAAACAGTTAAGGAAGTATGTGTCATGAAACTTCTAAGTACTATAGGTACGACCCATCTCAGAAATTTAATGGGTGACCTGAATGTCTTGAAAGGATCGTGTAGCGCGAGTTATGAAGAGATAATATGGAAACAAGGAGGAGGGGGTTATGAATGAAAATGGAAACTTGTTAGCCAGATTTGCGCTGTGAATCAATATGTCATAGATGGAAGTGTTTTTGCACATTAAAAGTTATATAAAACAACGGGGGTCACTGCCAGACTAAAAACATAAAATAAAATTCACCATATCTGTATGAACAAGAAATTTAGATTTTCTCCACAAGATATAAACGTTTTAAAGGTGCAGATGTGATTTCAGTACATTTAAGTTGAAATTCAAGATATAAATAATACCTTATAAGTGAACTGGACATCACTTACAGGACGTAGCAGTCATCTCCAGCATTATTTTAATGTTTGTGATTCCCGGGCCAGTTTACCTTCAGTAGTTTGTCACTGCTTTCTGAACGATCGGCACTCAAACCATTGTATGAAAACCAACTTAAAGCGGTCTGCTACCAAATCGCCCGCAGCTGCGTTTCGAACGTGGTGTGCGGGATTATGAATTGCGTCCGTATACCCTTCGCCACAGAGCGGATAATATGTTATAAACATAACAATAAATACCACGAAGGATACGCCAAACATTCAACAACTAAGGAAGAATTTACGCAAGTTTCACAATTGTTAGTTGAGGAACTGAGTACGGAAGATTGTTGGCAGCAGATCAAAGACATTTGGAGCGATTCATGTATACAGTCCTTGGAAAATGGGAACGAAAACATAAACTGGAACCCTTAAAATAGAAGGAAGGGAAAAAAGAACATGTAGATTTAAACAATAGCAAAACCAGAATGTTACAGTCGGAGCCCATGAAAATACACATAAGCTAATACACAAGATAGTTAGTTTAGTTAGTTAGTTAGTTAGTTAGTTAGTTAGTTAGTTAGTTAGTTAGTTTAGTTAGTTAGTTAGTTAGTTAGTTAGTTAGTTAGTAAGTTAGTTAGTTAGTTAGTTAGTTTAGTTAGTTAGTTAGTTAGTTTAGTTAGTTAGTTAGTTAGTTTAGTTAGTTAGTTAGTTAGTTTAGTTAGTTAGTTAGCTAGCTAGCTAGCTAGCTAACTAGTTAGTTAGTTAGTTAGTTAGTTAGTTAGTTAGTTAGTTAGTTAGTTAGTTAGTTAGTTAGTTAGTCGACAGATCATCCTCATTGCACATCGAACCATTCAGTCCATAAGTGCTCGGATCCCCTCCTCAGCAAATCCCGCAGCGTGTAGCGGCTAACGACACCAGTTCTTGTCTTCACACCTGCTAATACATAAGATAGGAAGCAGATAAGGGATGATAAGTGACACTATTTAGATCAGTGGTTCTCAACTGGTGGAATTTTAGGGTTTCCAGAACAAGAACCGATTACTTGATATTGTTTTTCCCTTCATACTTTACAGTTATGTACGTCTCATCCTTCTAAAATTCATTTTATAAAGTAAATAGACCTACAAATCATGTTTTATGTGGATGTCTAGACTTGTTTTAGTATATGCTATTAAATTTACCTTCCATTTTAACGTATACTGTGTAGGGGTGGGGGATTTTTAGATAGGAAATATGAAGGGGGGGGGGGGGGGGAATGACGTTCTGAAAAATATGGTGAAGGGGGCACGGGCCAAAAAAGGTTGAGAACCACTGATTTAGATGGTCTAATAGAAGTAGCAGACGTAGCAGAGGTGAAAGGAAACATCGAAGGCCTTTAACATACCGTAAGGAAAAAACAGCAAGACAAATAATCCAGAAAGTGGACAGATCAAAAATAGCCATAGGAATATTTTCACCAACAGTAAAGATAAAATAAACAGATGTGATGAATACTTCGAAGAGTGTTTCTAATAGATTAGTCTCACATGATCCTCCAGATATCCATCGGCAGAAGTGGAGCTGGATATCATCTGGAGAAACCATCTTATGAAGAAATCAGAAAAGCTATCAACTATTGAAAGATGGCCCAGATGGCATCCTAGCGGTCACTGTAACCAAATCAACTTTATTACTGCACAAATTATTTATGAGAATCCAGTCAACTGAAGTGAAGGACATCTGGTGATGCAGCCAAACGGATGTAGTGCAGTAGTGCTATAGTTACAGGGGAATAAAACTAATAACAATATTGAGCAGGATCATTCTGGAAAGTTTAATAGATTCCATTGACAAAAATTTTAATGGGTGAAAACGTAGGCTTCCAACCAATTAGTTTGTGCACTGACCACACAGACACATGAAACATTATAAAAGAGCAAATAAATGACATCGCCACTTTATATTGGATATGAGGACTATGAACAGGCTTTTAAACAGCAGCTATGCGGGAGCCAATTCAACAACAATAATTATGTCAAATATGAAGAAATTCACAGACAAGTCAGAATATTATGTAAGGAGGCAAAAGAATCATGGCTTGAGAAAAATTGCTTAGAAATTGAAAAACAACACAACAGTCAAAATACCAAATTAGTGCACAAAAGAATTCAGGAACTTACTAATAAAAGAACAAGTACATCAACAGGCTATCTAAAAACTAAAGATGGCAAAATCATAATAGAAAAAGATCAGATTCTACAGGTATGGACAGACTGTGTGAAAGACCTTTATGATGATAACAGAGATGAACAATATTATATTCGATTTAATAATGAAGGACCGCCAATTTTGAAGATGGAAGTTCGAAATGTTCTTAAAAATATGAAAGCTGGCAATGCCCCCGGTTCGGATAACATCATAACAGAAATTATTAAAACTTTAGAAGAATATGGATCAGATCAAGTCACCAGACATATACCTTCTGAATTATGTAATTCTGAATTTATTGCAATCCCAAAGAAATCAGTGATCAACATAGAACAATTAATATAATGAGTCACATCACAAAGATTTTGCTACGAATCATCATGCAAAGAGTGAGGAAGAAAATACAACCTGCAATAGGGGAAGAACAATGTGGGTTTGTAGAAGGAAAGGGTACAGTAAATGCTGTGTATATGCTGCGTTCAGTTATTTAACGTTCTATAGAAGTAAACAAAGATATACATCTTTGCTTTATTGACTACACAAAGGTTTTCGATAGAGTAAGACATGTCAACATGGTAGATATGCTTGCAGATCTACAAACTGATGGGGAATTACTTATAAGAAACATATATTGGAAACAACAAGCTGCCATAAGGATTGATAATAAAGTGGGACAATATCACCCTATTAAGAGAGGTGTTAGGCAGGCATGTGTAATGTCTCCAGATCTTTTTTCAATATGCAGTGAAAATATTTTAAGAAATGTAGAAACATAAATGGAATCAGAATTGGAGGGCGAAACATCAATAACATTAGATATGCAGATGATACAGTATTGATTGCAGACAATGAGAAGGATCTGCAACAATTAGTAGATGCGGTTGTTGCACACAGTGAACACCTGGGATTAGAATTAAATTGTAAAAAGACACAGATTATGGTCGTCACAAGGAAGAATGAAATACCACAATGTAATATACAAGTAAATGGAAATATTCTTCAACAAGTTAATCGGTACAATTATCTCGGAACAGTCAGAATATCTATTGGGAAATGCCTTGTAGAGATTAGAACAAGAATCGCCATGGCTAAAGTAGCCTTTAGCAAGATGAAAAACATATTGACCAATAAAAAGATGTCAATTGAAACGAGAAAAAGAGTGTTGAGATGCCTGTTCTTTTGTATGGATGTGAAACTTGAACAATGACCAGTCAAGCTTAAAAAAACATCTGATGGCTGCAGAAATGTGGTTTCTGAGGAAAATGCAAAGAGTACCGTTTACAGACAGAAAAGCCAATGACCACGTACTACAGGAGACAAATGAAAATCGTAAATTGATTAGAGAAATTAGACGTAGATATTCAAAATTTTTTGGACATGTTATAAGAAGAAATGGATTGGAGAACTTAGTGACAACTGGTAAGATCGAAGGGAACAGATAAAGGGGAAGACCGAGAAGTAAATACCTGGATGGCTTGGCTACATGGCATGGTTGAGACAGGAACACTGAGCTGATCCTCGACTCTGGTGATCGAGTGAAATGGCGAGTCATGACCGTCCACGCTTTTCGGCATGGCACATGATTGATTGATTGATTATGCGGGAGATCTTTGGAAGTTGATTAGGAACTATGGTATACCTCAGAAGATCATTCATTTAATAAAAGACAACGTGTGAAGACATGTCATGCAGATGTCTTCACGGGGAAAAGTAAACGTCATAATCCTTTGCAACAGCTAGAATTGGATGTGTCTAGTGTCTATGTATTATACATATATAACTGAGTAGTGCAGGATGGATCAGCCACAGTTAGCACAGATCATTAGCTATGATCAACAATTTGTAGTCACCAGAGAACACCGGTTTGCACACACAACATAATTGTAATTCTAAACAAACTAGATGACATGCATAACATGATTCCAGGAAGTTTCGTTGAACAGTATACATCGTCTTCATGCGTTAATCCTTAATATAACACTGCCTTCTCCAGGACTTCTTAACATAGTGCACACAAACAGTTACGCCGGACTCTCCATTAGCCGGACTCTCCATTAGCCGGACTCTCCATTAGCCGGACTCTCCATTAGCCGGACTCTCCATTAGCCCGACTATCACCAACTTCTCTGAGTATGTTCTCTGGGCCAAGTTCCCTTATTTACTCGATACTCAATGCCCCGGCTCATCACTTCCTTCTCTCTATATTGGGTCGGTTAGTTACCCTTCTGTGAGAATCCATCTAACCGCTTATCCGTTAATTACAGATTCCCACGAACACTACATTTTGGATTTTCCTCTGTGACCTGTTTCTTTGGCACTTTCTGCTGCTGGTTTATATTGACCTGTACGTGCCATACCATCCCACTGTCTTGGAGCTAACCCGTTTGATGAAGATTTTGATTAACCTTCCTGTCCCCCACATCTGCCTTACTCTGACCCTAACCTGCAACCTCGCTTTGTTATTTTCACTTTTCCTCACGCATGTTACATTAAACGATACGTTTGAAATAAGAACAGGAAGTTACAGAGATGCCTTTGTCTCCTTTATGTTCTTACTCATTCATTATCAAGTGCCACGTAAACTGGCATGGGAGATCAGCTTCTCCCTATGCTTTTCCCTGTGTATCAAGTTTTGAATTGAACAAGTCTAAAAAGGAATTGGCTTGAGTTTATTCAGGGACTATACTTTTTAACGAGATATAGTGGGGATGAGGAGGAGGAGAAGAAGAAGGAGGAGGAGAAGAAGAAGAAGAAGAAGAAGAAGAAGAAGAAGAAGAAGAAGAAGAAGAAGAAGAAGAAGAAGAAGAAGAAGAAGAAGAAGAAGAAGAAGAAGAAGAAGAAGAAGAAGAAGAAGAAGAAGGGGAGGAGGAGAAAGAGGAGGAGAAGGAGGAAAAGGAGGAGGAGGAGAATCACTAACATGCCTTTATTGGGAGTGTGTATTCAACAGCGGAAATGGCGTAGACGTGTGTTGTGGTTATGTATTATGTTACCTCCCCTGTCTCTACCTTAACAAACGCTCGTCCTTTCATGCAGCTGCAGATAGAAGACCGACTTATACAATAGTCAATAAATCTCTACACGTCGCTTAACCATAATGCATCTCCTGCAGACAGCTCGTGAAATGGGGATTAATCGAATCTATACACAGAGTTAAGTATGCATAACAAAAGTCGAATATAGGAGATTGTTTTTTAACGAAATTTGAGTCAGGCGGTTTTAAAGGTGCTTAGTATACAATTTACTTAGCCTGTCGAGTAATTTATTTCTGATCTAAGGCAAGAATCCCTTACAATCAATCCACTTGACACAGAAGAAGGGAGAACATATTATTTTACAATGCTGTATGGTACAATGCAAACCGAGTTGAAGCCTAGGCTAGAGAGTAGGGATATAACTTCATAATAAAATTTGCAAAATATCGGCTATTATGTATGCCCCCCGTTGTGGCATTCTTCGCGGGAATTCCGGTAGCTCGTGATGACTTGCTTGGGAACAGGACCCGAAGAGTTGCTTTGTGGGAACAGGGGAAGGGAAGGGTGGGTTGAGTTTATAGTTTGAAATAAAAAATGAAAATACTGTAAAGAATAAATAGTTGAAAACACATAAAATATCTCCACCAATCGCGTGATTTCTCGTGGTATATAAGACTGTGCGGTTAAATTTAGAACGTTAGATATTTTAGAAGGAAGAAGCTTGGTCCCTGATGGCTCAGAATATTTATTATGATAATTTCTACACTGAGTTTTGATAAATTGTCCTGTTTTTTGAGTTACTGTGACCATCTGGGATGTTTCGCTGGGGTTAAAGCGTTGGTGTTGCGGTTACCACATTGCTGTGCACTAGAAAAGGAATACGGACACTTGGAATGTGCTCATCGTGTATTCAGAATAGGAGACTTTGTGGCAGATTCCTTAGACAACAGCCTATTACCGTGAAATACCTGGAATTAGATTAAGGGCTGAGCTCAGGCGGTCTGAATCGACATGAACAAAGACGACAGGTTGCCACTAATGTCGAAGTGCTGGTCCTTAAAGAAATGTTGCATGTCCATTGCAAGACGTTGAAATTCTAACTCTGGTTGATTTCCCAGGCACATTTAAGTTTAGTAGTTTGCCATTGCTTTCTACACGAAATGTCAACGATTAAACCCAACTTGCGTTGAGGATATCAAGATTAACTAGGAACTGGAGCCGGTCTTAATCCATTTTACGGGATCGTTTTCGCGAACAGAGTTGTTAAGCAGGTAATTCGCTGTCAGTTTTTAAGGGAACCGACAATTAAGACAAGAAGACGTATTCTAATAAACTCATATTTAGTTTAAACATATGAAATCCCTACTAGCATGGGTCCGAGCTACTAGGTGAATCTGATTTATAGAACTCAGTGACATTAATAGCGAGAGAGCTTTGGGTAACCAAGAAAATTAACATGCTTTACCTATTAAAGCTTACTACAAATGGGTACTGAGGTTAACAAATGAACTTTTGACGTTTGCCATAGCTTGTGGCAGTTGCAGTAGTCATCACACGCGGGAACAACATAGACGCATTCACGATCAGCTCGCCACAGGTACAACGGCACTTTTAGCCTCTGACAAATGCTGAGGAAGTCAAAGCACACATGGATGTGTCCCGAGGTGAATAACGTCGATTCTAGTTGGTGAAACAGATAAGAAAGACATCTTTGCTACGTCAACTACAGTAATGGCAGCATCATGTAGCAGTATCTTTGCATAAGATCGCTCGCATCATCACGCAGAACAAACACTTTGCCCATTCAATGTCTAGTGCGTCCTCTGGTCTCTACTTCCTTCTTCTCCTTCTGTGAGCGCCAAATAATACTCTGTGTGTTTGTTTATGTAATTGTCTTAGTGGCCTCAACGGTTCCCCCATTGATTTCTTATCAATACCTTTGCGTTAGTCAGTGAGACGTAGAAAAACGACGCATCAGAAGCCTCACCCGGTTTCTCATTCCATTGTCCAATTTAAGAAACAACAGGTGAAACTGATAACTCTCACACGGAGCAAATAACAGACAGAATCCTGAAGCTACAACCATCAAGAAGTGCTTGATCGTCACATGGTGGAGGTGGGGGTGTGGAGAACCACAAAAACAGTGGGTAGAACAGAGTATCGAGCCACGTTCTGTTCTAAGAGGGGGTTTCAAATAGAAACCTTACATGTTTTTGTTTGTTTTTTGGGGGTGAATATATTCTGAAAAAGTGAAGAACAAATTTATAATTGTTCGATGTAGTCACCATAGCGTTCAATGCAAGTACTGTAGCACCAAGAAAGTGCGTGGATTCCTGTAGAAAAAAATTCTCTTGGTCGTGTATGTAACAACTCTGGGGTCACTACTCGGTGTGACTGACCCGGTCGTGAACAGTCTGTCACAGAAGTCACGCCGTATTGAAATTTCCTACTCCACTTATACACTTGATGAGATGACATTCGTCGATGAATTTCTATAGGTTTCACCTCTTCATTGATTAAAACAAAACGAATAACAGTGCATCCTCTTTGATGCACGTCAAAAGTGGAGCGGCCATCTTTAAACTGTCCTTATGATGCCACCATGTTTGTCTCCACCGGAATGGCACATGCTGAACATTATTGACATACTCAACAACAATATTGACAAGGTACCCGACAATGGCATGGGTATTGTAATGTCTGTCACATTTTTCAGGTTTCCGTTTGAAGCCCCCTTGTATATAAGTTTGTTCCATGATCTACGTTCATTTGATTGAAATAGAGCATCACCTGTGTAACAAACAATCATATGTAAATTATACGATCAGCAGAACTATCATGTTATCACACACATACACTTGGTTGACAAGTGTTTTCAGATTGTAACAGAATAAACAATGAGAATAATTAAAACAGCTGAAAAACATCTTATGGCTGTGGAAATGTGGTTTCTGAGGAAACTTGCAAGAATATCATTGACTGACAGAAAAAACCAATGACCAAGTCCTAGAAACAAATAACAATCGTAAACTGATTAGAGAAATTAGACGTAGATAGTCAAAATGTTTTGGTCACGTTATGAGAAGGAATAAATTGGAGAACTTAATGACAACTGGCAAGATCGAGGGGAAGAGAACAAGGGGAAAGCAGATAAGTAAAATTCTCGATGGCTTGGCCACGTGGTATGTTCGCGACACGAACACGGAGCTGATCCACGACTCTGGTGATCGGATGAGTTAGCGAAACATTACCGCCCACGCTTACCGGCATGGCACATGAAGATGATGACAGTTAGAAATGGGAGTTGCGGTGGCGTAGTGGCTAGACACTGGCCTTCCGTCCCGGGTTCATGGCTTCAACCGTCATCGGGGCCGATTAAAAGGGTCCCTAACTATTGCTACATACTCATGACGTGTAAAATGGTTCCTTACTATTGCTACATACTTAGCATGTGTAAAAGGGTCCCTAACTATTGCTACATACTTAGGACGTATAAAAGAGGCCCTTACTATTGCTGCATACTTAGGACGTGTAAAAGGGTTCCTAACTATTGCTACATACTTAGGACACGTAAAAGGGCCCCTTACTATTGCTACATACAGTTAGTAAATGGTCCTGTTGCTGGCTTACAGACGGGCACTGGGTATATTGTGCTAGGCCCCTCTTTGATAGATTAATCAGCACAGCAAGATTGATTTAGTCATTATCACGGCGTCTGCCATCACTTCATATTTCCCCTTGATAAACAGCCGGGTATAATAATTAACTCTGGGTGTAAGTGTATGTGTAATTGATTCAATGCCGACGGATATTATATCGCCAACTGTGACCTCCCATTTGAACAGAAGGACGATATATTGTCATACTAGGGTCGCCGTGTTATTTATTTTGTTTCGTGGTATCTTCCATATTTTCAATGCTCGGTGAATGGAAATTTACATTATAATACTTGTTGTTCATGTGATTGTGTGGCTGGTTTGGTCCAAACATACTTTTTATGTGGTATGGAATCGGTCAAGTGTAAGTAACTCGAATACACTTGACACATGATCTAGCACGGGTCTCGTGATTTATAGATACGATACATAGGAGGCCTGTGGATTTATATGTCTATTTAGTTATTATATTTCAGATCTGGTTACACATCCGACGACCGGAGGTCAGCATAGCCGAATGAAAAGAGCTCTTGATGTTATAATCTATCCGAAGCCAGAGCATGATGACCTGTCAATGGGATACGTCGTACGTGACGCAGACGAGGCATTAGTTTGAAGTTCACATTCTTTTGGTTTGCAGCACAGGAGAATTGAACGAGAGCCTACCACCGAAGACCAAATTCATGAACAACACGCGACATCCTATGGGTGTTGATAGATACCTACAAATGTATTTCTCCTTCTACAACATTCCTCTTGCACCTTTCATGGCCATTGAAATATAGGGCCCTCAGCCACTTCAAGTAAAGTACTCTTATCTAAAATCTCTACCAGGTGGAGTCAGCGAAACCTTACCATTCCAGCTTTGTCGCCCCTGAGGATGACACGATGACACGCTTGGTAGATTACGGAGTGGCTGTTCTGTTAGTCCCTTGTCTGTCAACGCACGAGAGGCCATCAACAAAGGTCCACGTTGCTAGCTCCACTCTTTACAAGTACCTGCTTCCAGAATCACTCCGTCCTTTACAAGTATCTTCTTCCAGAATCACTCCGCCCTTTACAAGTACCTGCTTCCAGAATCACTCCGCCCTTTACAAGTATCTTCTTCCAGAATTACTCCACCCTTTACAAGTATCTTATTCCAGAATCACTCCACCCTTTACAAGTACCTGCTTCCAGAATCACTCCGCCCTTTACAAGTATCTTCTTCCAGAATCACTCCGCCCTTTACAAGTACCTGCTTCCAGAATCACTCCGCTCTTTACAAGTATCTTCTTCCAGAATCACTCCGCCCTTTACAAGTACCTGCTTCCAGAATCACTCCGCCCTTTACAAGTATTTTCTTCCAGAATTACTCCACCATTTACAAGTATCTTCTTATAGAATCACTCCACAATTTAAAAGTATCTACTTACAGAATCACTCCGCCCTTTACAAGTATCTTCTTCCAGAATCACTCCACCATTTACAAGTATCTTCTTCCAGAATCACACCACCATTTACAAGTATCTTCTTCCACAATCAATCCACCATTGACAAGCATATTTTCCAGTACCACTCCACCATTTACTAGTATCTTCTTATAGAATCAATCCACCATTTACAAGTATCTTCTTCTAAAGTCACTCTACCATTTACAAGTATCTTCTTATAGAATCCTCCACCATTTACAAGTATTTTCTTCTGCACTCACTCTACCATTTATAAGTATCTTCTTATAGAATCACTCCGCCCTTTACAAGTATCTTCATATAGAATCACTCCACCATTTACAAGTATCGTCTTCCAGAACCACTCCACCATTTACAAGTATCTTCTTCCAGAATCACTCCACCCTTTACAAGTATCTTCTTCCAGATTCACTCCATCATTTACAAGTATCTTCTTCCAGATTCACTTCACCATTTACAAGTATCTTCTTGTAAAGTCACTCTACCATTTACAAGTATCTTCTTATAAAATCACTTCACCATTTACCAGTATTTTCTTCCAGACTCACTCCATCATTTACAAGTATCTTCTTCCAGAACCACTCCACCATTTACAGGTATCTTCTTCTGAAGTTACTCTACCATTTACAAGTATCTTCTTATAGAATCACTCAACCATTTACAAGTGTCTTCTTCCCAAATCACTCTGCCCTTTACAAGTATCTTCTTCCAGAATCACTCCACCCTTTACAAGTATCTTCTTCCAGAATCAATCCACCATTTACAAGTAGCTTCTTCCAGATTCACTCCACCATTTACAAGTATCTTCTTCCACAATCACCCTACCATTTACACGTATCTTCTTATAGAATCACTCCACCATTTACAAGTATCTTCTTATAGAAATACTCCACCATTTACACATATCTTCTTATAGAATCACTCCACCATTTACACGTATCTTCTTATAGAATGACTCCAACCTTTACACATATCTTCTTCCAGAATTACTCCACCATTTACACGTATCTTCTTATAGAAACACTCAACCATTTACACGTATCTTCTTATAGAATCACTCCACCATTTACAAGTATCGTCTCCCTTAAACACTTCACCATTCACAATTACCTTATTCCAGAATCACTCCTTTCATCGTCGGCAATCAATACTGTATCACCTGCATATCTAATGTTATTGATGTTATGTCCCCTAATGATGAAAAAGGATTGGGATGTGTAATGTCTTCATATTTTTTTCCCTATACAGAGAAAACATTTTTAGAAATTTACAAGATATAAGAGGAATCACCTTTAGGGGATGTCAATTGCAACGATAAAAAGAGTGCTGAAGTGCTACTTAGAACCTGTACTTTTGTATGGATGTGAAACGTTGAAATGAGCAGACAAGCTGATAAATATCTAGTGGTAGTTGAAACGTGGTTTCTGAGGAAAATGCAAAGAAAACCATGGACTGACAGAAAAACCAACTAGAAAGTCCTACAAGAAACACATAATCACCGTAAACTGAGTATAGAAATTAGACGTAGACAGTAAGCATTTTATGGGCACGTTACGTGAAGAAATAGACTAGAGAACTTGGTGACAACTGGCAAGATTGAGGGGAAAAGATAAGAAGGTATAGACGTAAAAATCTGAATGGATTAGCCACGTGGTACGGTCGAGACAAGAACACTGAGCTGATCCGCGACTCTGGTGATCGTGTGAGATGGCGAAACATGACCGCCCATGCTTACCGGCATGGCACATGATGAAGGAATGAATGGTGATGATGAAGATGATAACGATGATGATAACGACAATGATTACGATCATCATTATAATTATCATCATTATCATCATCATTATCATCGTCATCATCATCATTATTATCATCATTATCATCATTAACAGTATCATCATCATCATCATCATCATCATCATCATCATCATCATCATCATCATCATCATCATCATCATCATCATCATTATCATCATCATCATTAACATCATTATAATCATCATCATTATCATCATCATTATAACCAGCATCATTATCATCGCTCTAAATTTACCAACAAACTCCATTAAGAGAGTCTCCAATATTTGACTCTTCAAATCTAGCTTCAGCAAAACACACAGCTCAGTTCTATTATCCATGCAGGTCGAATTTAGTATTCTCTGTTCGGAGTCCGATGAATCTGTGAAAAATTTCTTTTATAGATCGATTTGAGACACAGAGCTGGAAATTGCTTCTAAAGTGTGTATTTCTAATGACTTTGCAGTGTTTGATAATATTGCCGGTCCAAGTTTTGTATTTACCTATCATGTTGCATGAACTTTACAAAGGGTGAATACAAAACTTGGACCAGCAATATTTTCAAACATTGCACAGTTATTATAAATACACCCTTTATCAATCATGACACGATTTTCACTTCTAAAAGTGCAATTGTAAACATTATTTTGAGTGAGGTCAACATGATAAGAGCGCTGGCTCTTAAACTTCCGGTGTGCTGATGCCGTGGTAGCGGGTTCAGCTTTTAATCCGGTCTGTTGGACTAACATGTTATCTTTCTAATCTTTGACATGGGGACGTAAATTGATGGCAAGGGACACTAGTAACAGAGAAAGATAATACACTCACTACAATCAGACCAGTCCACTATAAATAGTATCACGTGTATGGATTACGCTTGAGTTCAAAGCAGCCGCACGCAAATAATAATAATAATAATAATAATAATAATAATAATAATAATAATAATAATTTAGTGAGCCTACACCAAGTGTCAGTAAATTATGGAACATGAGTAAACAAATTAGGAAGAGCTTGGGAGCAATAGAGATGTGGTTTCTGAGATGAATGTTGCGAATACCTTAAACTGTTTGAGTAACTAGCGACTTTTGTCTTGAAGATGTTCATGAAAGTGAAAGATTATATACCGCTATTAGAAACGGGAACATGTTGTGACAACCGGAAAGATTTGTGGAAAGAGAGATAGAGGAAGACAGTGTGAGAAGATTCTTGACAGTCTTGTGTCATGGTAAGGAAGGGAGTTAACACACGAATTGGTCCATGACGTCAGAGTTCATAATTTGTGGAGAGGTATGATCGCCCACGGGAATTACGATCTTCCACGCCAGCCGGCAAGGCACTAGATGATGATGTTGATGATGATGATGATGATGATGATGATGATGATGATGATGATGATGATGATGATGATGATGATGATGATGATGATGATGATGATGATAAAGAGACAAACAGCAGTCTGTGGTTATATCTAGAGAAGAAAGGTATAAGAAAACATTGTGACAACTAAAAAGATCAGTCGGAGAAGTGGCAGAGGCGGACCGAAAGACTTAGATTGCTGTATGCAGGAATATCATCAATACATTTGATCAGTTAGTTGCGTATCATTTACATAACGACGCAGCCAACCCCAGCATTTTTGGCTTTTTGTGATTTCTTGGCAAGTTTACGTTCTGTAGTTTGCCATGGTTTTCTGAACAACCGGCACTCATATCATCTTATGAAAACCAACACAATTCAGCCTGTTTCCAAATCTTCTGCAGCTGTGTTTCGAACGCTGTATGCGGGATTTCAAATTGCATTCGTAACCCCTTCACTTGCGGTTGTTGCACACAGTGAGCAACTAGGGTTAGAATTGAATAGACAGACCATGGACAGACACAGATTATGGTCGTAACTGAGAAGAAGGAAATACCACAATGTGATATACGAGTAGATGGACATATTCTTAAAAGTGAATCTATACAGTTATCCCGGAACAGTCATAACATCTGATGGGAGATGCCTTGAAGAGATTAGAACAAGAATTGCCATGGCGAAGGTAGCCTTTTGCAAGATGAAAAACATTCTAACCAGTAAAAAGATATCAATTGAAACGAGAAAAAGAGTGTTGAAGTGCTTACATAAAACCTGTACTTGTGTATGGATGTGTATCGTGGACAATGAGCAGACGAGTTGAAAAACATCTGACGCATGTGAAGATGTGGTTTCTGAAGAAAATGCAAAGAATACCATGGACAGACAGAAAAACCAATGAACAAGCCCTTGAAACAAATGAAGATCGTAAACTGATTAGTCATTAGACGTAGACAGTTACAATGTTTTGGACATGTTATGAGAAAAAATGATTTGGAGAACTTGATGACAACTGGCAAGATCGAAGGGAAGAGACCAGGGGGAAGACCGAGGGGTAAATACCTGGTTGTCTTCGCGACGTGGCATGGTCGAGACAGGAACACAGAGCTGATCCACGACTCTGGTGATCGAGTGAGATAGCGAAACATGACCGTCCACGCTTATCGGCATGGCACGTGATGGATGGATCGCCTTCGCTACTACGCCGGGGAAAAAATGTAATTAGGAGAACCAGATATGGAGATCTGTGGCGAGACAAGAACGTCTGCGCCAGCTGGCAGAACACATGATGATGATGACACAAGATAAAACCATTTACTTCAAAAAGGGAAGCAACCTTATTAAATGTCTTACAATAAGAAAGAAATGTCGTTGGGGAAACCGGTTCTTACGGGACAGCGCCATGAGAACAAGAAAGTAACACCCCGCTTTGAGAAAATGTGGGAACTTGGGGACAATAGCTTGACTTGTATATAGCTATAATAATAAAGCGACTGACGACACACAGCAATAAACGATTAATGGCCCTTGAAAATACCTCCAAAAATATTTACAGCCTGGGAAATACAATACTAAGTCAACAGAGGTGGAGTCATATCACAGCATGTGATATCGCAGCTCCGTTGTATGTTGTCGATTAGTTCAGTTGTCTGTTGTTGAATAGTTCAGTTATATGTTGTCGATTAGTCCAGTTATATGTTGTTGATTAGTTCAGTTATATGTTTTTGAATAGTTCAGTTGTATGTCGTCGATTAGATCAGTTGTATGTTTTATATTAGCTCAGTTGCATTTGTTGAATAATTCAGTTGCATGTTGTAGATTGGTTGGCCGGAAGCAGCCACCCTGGTGGAATTTTGAGGTGGAGAAGGCCTGGATGGATAAGCGTAGTGCTGTAAGGAAATGGCAAAACGTCATGAAAAACAGAGATGCCCATCTTAATCCCTGCATGCACTTAGAAAGAGAGATGCACACAAAAGTAAGCTACTTAAAAAAATGGTTATGTGGTTAAAAGTGAAAAATGGGCAGTGGTATGTCAAAGAGTAAGTCACTGAAATTGTTCTGGCGACTACATAAAAGCATGAGCGGGGTAGTCAAGAATAAGTGAATTTCTGCCTTCCAAGGTGCTGACCTCATCTGGCAGAGGACTGGCGAGAACAAGGGCAAAGCCCTCTTTGAACGCTATCTAGCGCAGAGGAACCAGACAGATATGAGAGGCCGAAATCTTGCCAAGGAGGTCACCTCAGACAGGTGTAAGACCCAGAACATTTCGGATGAAGACACAGTGACAGTGAAAGAAATCAAGGCAGTGCTTCGACTATTAAAAAAAAAAAAAAAAACAGCGCTCCAGAGCCAGACGGCATAAGATATGACGACATCAATAGATGTCGTTTAAAAAGTAAAAAAAAAAAAGTCGACATAAAAAGATGTACCGACAATGAGCTAGAGAAACTAGAAGACATGTACAACAACAGTATAGGGAGTGCTAACATCAAGCAGGAGTGGTTACACGGCTATCTGATTCCCTTGCCGAGGCCGGCAAAGACCACAACAACATTCAGGGATATCGAGTAATAACCATGCAGAATACAATAGGCAAACTGCTGTAGAAGTTCCTTGCCAGAAAAATATCAAGCGTCTAGACAAGCAAGGTGTTTTCCCACCTACCCTGGGTGGGTACCGTCCAAAAAGAGAAACCTGGACCAATGCAGCAGTTTTTGCCCATGATGTTTATGGTTTCCACTCAGGCATTGAAACCTTTGCTGCAGCGATTGATCTGGAGGACGTGTACAACAGAGTACCATTGGATTTTATAATACTTCAGCTTCTTGAACTCAAGATACGTCCGTTCCTCCTTAGTTGGATCGTTGCAGCCTTCTTCCAACGGAAAGCAGTTTTTAGATGTGGCATTTGGACGTCGGAACCAACAACAATGTATCCTGGCCTACCACAGGGATCACCGTTATCTCCGGTGCTGTTCAACGCCTACACTGTGAGAATCACCAGCGAGCAGATCACTGGACCGGGAGGACATTGTCATATGCCGACGAAGTTTTAGTGTATCGTCAGGGTAAGGATAGAGATCAGGCTGCTGTGGAACTGCAAACCGAACTCAAACGCATGAATACTTGGTGTGCTGAAGCTGGGGCAATGGTCAACCCAACAAAGGCAACAGTGACATGGTTCTCTTTGAATAATCATATTGTCAACACGCCAACACCAACTGTTAATCTGTGTTCAGAGACTGTGGAAAGAACGCAGGCAATGAATTACCTGGGTATACGTTTTGATCGAAGCCTTGCTTGTAATGAGCACATAGACCAGGTGATAACAAAGGCCAAGCGGGGTTTGGCTGCGATACGGGTGATGGCGGCAGCAAACTGTGAGCAGCGCCATCTATGCCTCCTATAAGAGGGGCTGATCATGTTTGTTTTTGAGTATGCGATGGCGATCCCGACTCTTAGCCGTAAGCAGATAGAAAGGATCGATGTACAAGAGATACAGCACGCAGGGCGATGCGCTATCTTCTTGATTTTCCAACCATTGAAGACAGACTACATATTTGCAGAGCACGTGCCTACCTCAGATTCAACGCAAACACACATCCACTGCATAGTAAAATTAGGAAGGTGAAGGGCAGCAGGTTAAAAAGAGGAAGGTCGTGGATGGGTGAAGCGGAAGACATTCTTCAACAGGTGTGTTCACTGGAGGACTTAGAACCTGACGAGGAGTGGGTACAAGTGCCAACATATTTCTGTACGTCATTTTCAGTTTGCATCCAACTAGAGTTACTAGACAGAACATGCAGAGTTGTTCTAATACTTACAAACCTATCCTTGTTAGTTCA